>JAPFBL010000068.1:6515000-6792500 GCA_026182355.1 Hermatobates lingyangjiaoensis
ATTGTTGAAAATACATGCTTCAATATTTCAACATATCTAACTTTGTGATGATGGTGATTTTTCTTTAAATAGAATTCAAGGATTGAATGAATATACAGCCTCTGTTATAGAAAAAACCAACAGCCATTGTGTTTTATCCAGAGAGTGATCAAAATCATGAAACAAGCTAACAGGTGTAAAAAATATGAGAAACAATTAAAATTATTGTTGTTTCTATAGCAAAATATTTGTATTACCTGCATTGTTAAAACTAAGGAATCAAGGGAAGAAGGTGGTCATGGGTAACGTCTGAACGTCGAGTGGTGAGAGAGGAAGCAGTCAAAGACGGCCTCTCCACCTGCCTTCACAGGGAAACTAAAGATGACTGTTGATACAGCAGTGAAACTGGCCTAAGAAATCCGTTTCGGCTGAATAGGCCCGCAAAAAAAAACTACCTAGCATAACTTGGCGTCTGTTACAGAATACTTGATTAGCTTTTTATACTCAAAACAGCGACACAAGAGTTCACCCGGAACAACATTACCAACCAGGTTCATTAATATTGCGAAATCATTTCATGAAAAAATGAAGTAACACTAGTATAAAGTAAATTATGAAGTTACTTCAACCCTGCAAATAGCATTTAATCGTAAGTACTTGTTAAGAGTTAGTGTTATAAATATAATTGTTTATAAATTTTCTATAAATATAATTTAATTTTTAACTAAGTAATAATAATTTTAAATATTTTACAAGTGAAAATATACACGTTCAGAAAATGTCAAGTACAACTACTTGGGTGCATTTCTGGGATGGTATTTTAAACAAAGTTGTACAAGATTATTAAAAATAATTAGTGTATGATTAAGATTCATATTTTATTCTTATAAAGAGTAGTTACAATTTATCGGGGAATTGTAATTTTTTTTTGTAATGACTCTATAGACAAAGCAATGATCATTGCATAACCTCTGACAAACAAAAATGAACTAGATTTTAAGGATTAATCTCTTCAAAAATATTTGTCAAACAATAAATATTTCTAATATGTCCCAAAATATTTTTAAAAAATATATTCCATAACGTGTAATTATGATTTAAGTGATAAAAAAAAAAGAATAAGTTTATCTCCGTAATGGAACAAAGTTTTATTCTTGTTTGTCAAATTCCTTTTATTGCATGAATTCAAAGATGTGTTGCTAATGGAAGCCATAATATATATTTATTCTAGAATGAAGCAGAGCAGAGTCCCTGATCATGATATATTGAGTGATTAAAAGTTTAAAAGAAAGTTGCAAATTATATCTCTTCTGTAGAGTATACCAAGAGACAATAGTTTTTTTTTGATCTTACTTGTTAATAGTTAAATTATATTTAAAAATCTTAAAGAGATATTGAGTAAAAAAGATTTTATTAATGTCGTTTGCTAGGACGTGAAAAATGTATTTCTTTATTGTTTTGACCTGAATCATCATGAAATAATATAAATAGTCCATATATCATGATCTTATGTTCTATCTGTTTTAGAGAGTGTTGTTAATAATTAATAATACGTAATTACAAATAATTCTTTTTCTTATTTTAGTTGCGCTATCTAGGTATTATATTAAAAAAAATAATTTCTATTAAAAAATTATAGAAGAAATTATATTTTTCTTTTGCAGAGGAAAATTCTATTTTTAATGTTCTATTAAATAAATTAAAAGCCTATAAATAACAAACAGACAGTGTATCGCAACCTCAGCTGTATTAAAATTGGGTCATATTGTTGAAAAACTTACTGAAATTTGAACCGCAAGGTGATGTGCCATACATGAATCATTATGTTCCTTAACTTTACATATAGATTTAAGAAAACTTGTCGTAATATTTGCTTTTTCTTACCAAAGTTTTCTTAGGCCTGCTATACTGGGACGAAAGGATCAGAAGCTAGTGAAGTAGTAATTTATAATTACATCTAGTTCTTGAAATTGATTTTTATGATTTTCAAAAGTTACCAACTTCAATGATTTAACCACAATCCATATATATTATCAAATTTCAAAATATTATCCAATAATAATATATTAGATAGTTTATTTTAATCATATAATTAGAATATATTGTGCATACTTCCCTAGAAACTTACAAACGTAGTATTGGATCCAACAATAACGCAGTGATCTTTAATTTAAAATAAATTGAATTGTACTAATATCTGATTATATTAATTTCACCCAAAATTTCAAACAAACCAATAATTAAATTTTAAGTCAGATAAATCCCAAACTCAATATATATCTCATTAAATATAATTGCACTCCGAACTTTATCAGTGCATCATTTCTAATTAAAATTCAAAATGTATTTGTAAATTAAAACAACAAACAAAGATATCAATTTCAGCTTAATAATGTCAAGCTTGATTTAAATTTCCTTTGTTTAATTTATAATCAATATTCATTATCTGGAAATAAACTGTATTTCTTTATTAGTTTATTTATAAATAATCTGCAGCGTAGGCATGCATTGCTTGCTAGTGTACAAATCAACATCATATTTGAAAATATAAAAAATATACAGAAGTGTTTATATTACGAGTATTAAATTACTGAAGATATAATTCAATATATTGATTTGTATGCTCAAAAGTATCAAATCAGCGAGATAGATGAATCATGAACGTGGACTCATACAATTCACATTCTATGTTTTAGAATTGAAGTCAACCTTATGTGAGTGTCAGTTTGCATTATTTTTGTAGCATTTCAGTGAGGCAGAGTCGTTTCTTTATTAACAAGTTACTCATTATCACTATCATTTATCGGTTTCTCGATTTCAGAGTCGGAAAAAAAAATAAAACAGTTTTAACTTTCGCAAAACAGATGCTAAATCACCAACAGACAGATAAACTAAGCTTGTGCACTGGTGCAGCATATGAGTTTCTCTATGAGTAGCAGTAGTTTCTAATTGGTTTTTTTTTAACTTTTAAATTTTAAGTTACTAAGTTTTTCTGTATGAAATACTAATAATAATTTACCACTTTAAACATGGTTTGAACTTATTTTGATATAACCATGGTTCTTAAGCGTTCAGACATACCGTGGTAGATCAGTCTATACTCGTGTTTTTTAACATGGAGCTACCTTTCTGGTAATGTGAGGAAACAACCACATCCCCCACAAATTAGGAAACCGAGAGGGTCTCTGCAAACTTCCCATGGTGGATCTTTCGGAAGTGGGCGTCTATAAATCAACAAGAGCTATAAACATATACTTAATATCATATAAAAACGTATATTCGCTTGTTGAAAGAGTTCGGCAAACATTACAAATGAAAGTTGAAAATTATGAAGAAATAGATGGGTATGGTTATAAATTAAAGTTAAAATTAACCAAAAACATAAGTTTGTTGGCCTAAAAATCTGCCAATTTTCAATAATGGACAAGAAAAAGTCTTTAGAAAGATGGTATTTAAATACTAAATTTAAATAGTATTTTTTTTAATTTGTACTTTTTTTAACGAGGAAAGAAAAGAGATGAGGAAATGTGATCCCGGAAAATAGCGGATGATAGATTACACCTTCTACAAGTGTCATTTGAAGAAAACTCCATTCTAGTATAGTATTTTCATCATTTCCATATTTCACTGGACGGAGTATCTGCAGACTCTCAACGAGGGACAGTCGGTGGCTAGCTGTGCCTTTCTTAGTTTACACCCTGAGAAAACAGCCAAACCTCATCAAGTTAAAGGCACATTAGAAGACATAGCTTGATTTATAAACTAATGCCCTAAAGATTTATCAATATAAAAATTTAAAACACTAAAGAATTATCGCTGATGTCTGATAACTGATATCACAGGGCTTTGTTAGAAGAATAACAGAAAAAGTGAAAAGGTCTAAACAGTCCAACAATATTAGATAGCGTAATAAGCACATGCACCATTTTGCAATTTTAAGAACAGAGTGCAGTACAAGTTAAAATATTTATTATTCAAAAGAAACAAAAAAAACTTATTCATATAAAATAATTTTCTTAGTATAATTGAAAAACACACTCACTGAATATTTGTCCTGTGAAAAGTAAAAGTTTTTCGATATCTTTACATTCATATTTATTAGCAAAATTTGGTAACACCAAGTTGTCGCACATTACATTCATTCATTATAGAAGTTTGTTATTTTTAATGCAGAATTCGATGTAAACCCCATTAAGTTAAGCTGTGATTTTTATTTGTTAGAGTACTGAAATGGAAGCCAGCATAAGCATTTCCCAACACATGCTGTAGCACAGGTACTGTCGAGGTTGCAGCAAATTTGCCTTTGCCGCATTTTTCACCCTCGTCTTTAATAGAGGAGGGAAATTTCATAAAAGTGGAAGAACATGAGTGTTTTTAATAAATATTTAATATATTTAAAATATTTAATATATTTAAAATATATTATTCTAATATATAATATATTTAAAAAATATTGTACTGTAGGGTTATCAGTGTTATTGAATTGGCTTAATGATGGAATGCTAAAGAATAATCATTTTAAAAAAACTTATTTTATATTACAGTTAGACACATTTTATATATAAAATTCAAAATATAGATATATTTTGTAAAGTAATCCATACTTGATAAATACTTTGCAGGAAGTTTTCTTCCATTTTATCGATTATGCCATTTTATTGCCGAGGCTTTCACCCGTTTGTCTTGTCCCAGCTATGAATGTCACTCCTTTGGACCAGACCCAAAATAAAAAGCCAGCCGCCTCAGGCCAGCTCTTAGTTCAGTTATTTTGGTCTTTATTCCCTGCTTTCTTCCTCAACCTGAACTATAAATTTCATATATGCCATTAATGTGCGCTTTGACTTTACACAGGTGTAACGACTGATTCATTTATATTCAGGTGATTGGTGTTCATGTATAAATTCTTAAGAAATAAAATGAATGATTTTATTTTATATATTAAATATCAGTATATTTCTATAAATTTTATTCTGCAGTGTTAAATTGGACAGGGAAAAGGAAGAGTAGAATGGATGATTTCAACTTTAAGACTTGGCACTCTTCCACACGTTAGTGAAATAAAGATGAGCCCTATCACGGTCACCCTTTAACTTCAGCAAGAAGAGCTAAATGACTCACGCAGGCTTTTCACCTTCTATTGCTAGTAATACTAAGCACGTTGCAAACATACATTATAACTGAAAAGAGTACAAATAAAAGTGTTGAATATAATCTGTTGGAAATGTTGCACGTATAACACCGTGTCACGTATATGATCGAATGTTTCTGCATTCATTGCTGTTATTCTGTTCCTTTTTCTTTGTATATAAACGAATATATATATATATATATATACAAAACTATAGTTTATCGGGACTCGGTCAGTAACGAACTGACCGAGTCCTGATTAACTATAGATGATGTTTCTATTCATGCGTTGATACTTTTATCAATATATATATATTATATATATTACTATTCTAGATTTCGTTATTTCGTATTTTAGTTACTTTAATGAGGGTTATCAAATTATATCAATAAGTGTTTTATTCACTAGTGAAGTAGCGAAAGTCCCGCAGGAAGGCAGGCGGTGACATATGATACATATATATATATGATATATATATATATATATATATATGTCACCGCCCTGCCTTCCTGCGGGACTCTTCGCTCTTCACTAGTGGATAAAACACTTATTGATATAATTTATAACCACTCATTAGAAGTAACTAAAATTACTTTTAACTGAAATGATCGATTGATCATTACTCAGTTAATGGCAAGATCTACGCCTCGTAAATTCTTGATTTAATTAGTGAGAATTCGGCGCAGTTATATTTGGGGGGTGAGGGAGAGAGTGATGAAATAATTTAACATGGTAGTAAGAAGTGAGGAGCTTTTGTTTCGTACTATATTTCATTCTACTAGCATTGAATTTTGACCACACAATGTTCTGTATATTTTGTGATGACATAATAGGTAAGTACGTTTTTGCAATGCTCTCTTTTAAACGAGCATTTGTCACAACGTTGTTTATTTTTCATAGTGGAGTGTGGATCGTTCTGGATTACTTGATGATTGGATGTACTATGGTAACTGAAGTTCGTTTTAATGTTATTCCTGTGTCTGCTTGGTTGTAATTAAGTTATAGACTCTACAGAGATCATGTGGTGCAGACGGGAGGACGTTTTCCAAGTCTACGAAGCAAGTAAGACCCTGGTGAGTTAAAATAGGATCTTGCAATTTCATTGTGCAAGGTAGATAAATATGACAACACTCGTATATCAAAGTCTTGTCACACTGCATAGTGAACAAAAAGAGACAACTCCTTCAGTTAGGAAATATGATTTGTAGAACCTCTCCAGATTCCCTTTAATTCTATATGAATATTATAGAAGGACTGTATTAATGACACCCGGTGCATTTACAGTGATCTTACAGTCGGCCTAGGAGCAATCTGTCTCAACCTCTCTAGATATAAGGCTATTAAACTTACACAGTCATGCCAAGCTGTCCTCTCCCAAGTGGAATTTTCTTTCAACATTGGTTGTATAACCTTGGTCGTCAAAGCTGAATACTACTAAAAGTTGATAATTAACATCCATGTGATACTGTCAAGACACAGGATACAAGACTTGGAATGATAAACAAGCCATTATTATAACCTACATTACGCTCAGTGCAACGCTTCTACCAATAAAATATAAACCAGCTCTTTGGAAATAGAATACAAAGTGAGTAGGTTATTATTGATTGCGGTGCTTTATAACAGTGGAACACCCTCGTAGAAACACTCTACTTATTTTTTTTTCATAATTATTATAACAAAATAGCTACACATGCCTTGCGAGTCTATACAAAGTCTATTCTATAAATTATTTATTCCATTCTTCTATACAAACTTTAATATAATTTGGCTCTGAGATAGAACTATTGTAACCACAAGCCCTAGTGACAAAGGTAAAAGATACTATAATCTAAACTTTATGAAAACTATCCTGACAACACATATTAGTTGTATTATATTTTAAAGAAGATGACTTTTTATTACAAAGAGATACATTTATGATATAACTGTGCTTTAAGTATTAGATCATTATGGCAGTTCTTTCATCTAGTAGAAGTACAAGAAAACCAATGTACAACTCATTTCTTTACCAACAGAAGAATAATGACTAATAAGACGAAAGAAATGCTATCTAAAGAGGTTTTGAGCAGCAATGTTGCAAAAAAAAAAATTACAGCGTTTTCATCCTAATACTTCACATTATTAAAATACTTTGTATTTAATTATCAAATTTTTTTGTATGTTCTAATTATATTGAGTGAGATTTGTCCTATCTTTGAATGAAGATCAGCTAGATTGTGTCACCTAATGAAAGGATATTTTCTGTATAATTATGCAAATAACTGATATGTTCGTGTTTGGCATACCTGCATTCTATGTTCTGAGTATCGTGGCTCCAAAATGCTAATTTTTTAATCAAAAAAAAAACTTATTATTTTTTAAGTTAGGCTTATTAAAACCTAATACTGATGATGATATTTTAAGTGTTACATTACTTGTACACATGAGGTTCTGAATACCAGTTATAACTAGTAAACTCTGATGTTTGCTTTTCAACTTAGTTAACTCGGTGTGTATAGTCTTAATTTAAAAGAATTGTATTCATAAACCTTCAATAAACTTTACTAATTTGATAGGTAGATTGACGATATCAAATTATAAATTTGAAACATCTTTAAAAAAAAACAGTAACAGAATAATTATACTGCAAAGAGAATAGTTTAAAGCATTTTGTTAATAAAATTAAATTTAAGTTATTTAAATCATTTTATCCTGAGAATAATATTGTCAGCTCTCATAAATCAATATTTTTTTTGTAAAATGCAAGATATTTAGGAACGTTGAAGAAAAGTTCTTGACCTATTTCATAACAAATCACCACAAAAACCTACGACCAAATTGAACATTTTCGTGAAGTTGATTACTAAACATATAGCAAACATTGAAAGACTTTGATCTAGATAATTAACTTATCACATCTGTGAAAATTAACGGAGAATAGTTGCAGGTTTACTTCAGCGCCTGCTCGTTGAATGAGCCCTGAGTTCTTTTATATTCTTAAAAACAAAAACATACGAGTAATAATTGTAAGAAATATTAGAAAACACTGTTCTGCAATGCATGTGTTTTACAACGTTTAATAAGAAAGTGAGATGAAACTTGAAATGACTGATGCTTTTAAAGTTTCGTAATTAATAAGTTAGCAGATAACTATTCCAACATGAATCTGCAAAGAGGACAGAAAGCTGTTATCGTTGTTGTGGTTATCAACATGGAGCAAAAGAGATATAATGTTGTTCTTATTGTCATAGAGTAGATCACCAATATTTATCAAAACATGCCAGTACAATATTTTTAAGGGAATGAGTTATTTTAATTGATTAACTTTTCAAAATAGTATATTTTTGTTAGCTATAATTTATCTAAGAAACTAATATTATTCAAAGAATTTAACCAGATTAATTTCAATTAATGGATTAAAAATGGTATCAAACAAAACATTATTAATGTATTGACCAAATACTCATTAAATAATTAAATAACTAGTCAAACCCATACATCATTTTTATTAGTTAATTAGAATCGTAATATATAAGTTCATTAATGTTGGTAGGTTAATAAAGAATTAATTTATAAGCAAATGTAAAAGTAGTGGCACCTAACATTCCAATTGTAGTGAGTTAGTCAGACCACAGAGCGCGCTAATCTACATTCACCAATCGGTTAAGCTGTATAAACATACTCCATAAATTAATTTAACATAAAGGATTTCAACTGCAGCCATAGCAAATGGATTTCTCTAATTTTCGATTTTACATACATATTGGATTAGTTGTATTCCAGAAGGTCCAACTGAATAATTATTACTTATATTCATGTACACACATATATATATATATATATATATATATGAAATTAAAAGCCACAAAAAATACTAAATTTAAAAAATGTATTAATTTAAAAAGAAACAAAGCTAGTATTAGAATAATTGTAGAGGTACAATGTATTATATAAAATGTACAAATAAGATAAATATAGAATTAAGTCCATAGAAGTAATATATAAATTGTAGAATTAGAAGAAATGTGTTAATTAAAATACATAAATGTGTATTGTATTTATATTAGATAGTACTATATTTGTTGTACTATAAGCTAGAATAATGCATTATATATAGATCTTCAATGTTAGTTCAATATTGAAATTAATAGATTTATTTATTGTAATTTCCCCATACCAGCTACCGCAGGGCGGTGAGATCGAGTTAGTTAGCTTGAGTTAGTTGGGTTACCTCTCCCAATTTGAAGTTAACGCGTCTTAACATAGCAAAGAAAATAAAAATGATGTTTTTTGTCTAATATAAATTTGTGTATATAAATCTAATATACTCTATGAAGAATGGAGTGGTTGCTAGGAAACTTCATGGGTAGTTTATCGTATAATATACGAATATAAATGGACTACGCAGAACTTTACATCCTGCCTTCCACTCATATTCTACTAACTACTGAAATCTTTTCCATGGTTTAACTTTTAAGGCGCTGTTTGTAAAATGCATACTTAAGAACCATAAAACATAATACTGTCAGACAGCATTTGGCTGAGGAAGCTCTATGCTACAAGGAACAGTCATGCAAGCAGAAATTTTATACGCTTAATAACAGTTGACATTGAAGACAACATCCCTGTAGGTTGCTTGTATATTAACTATATTTTAGTAGACTTAAGTTAACAGTACCTGTTATTTTTTTAGGATAGCATCTTAGTTTAATCAGCTTCGATTAATTATTAGTGTAATATATCCCTGACTTGTAAAATATACTGATATATCAAGAATCATATGTATATTTCCCATATATGTATTTTAATGAAATGTGCGTACGTGAAGAATTGCTGAAACTCCTAAACCACAATAATAAATAAAAGAAAAGAAAATGGCTAAAATATTTCAACTGTAACAAGCAGTCTTCGTCAGAGTCAATTCTCAACTGAGTTTTTCATCAAATCCCAGTAGAGTAGACTCTGACAAAAACTGATTGTTACGGTTGAAAGGTTTTAGTGTTTTTTTCTGATTTCTTAATGTCGTTTAAACGTTGCAGATATGTAGACTCAGTGGAACCTTATTTATAATGCCTGAATCTACATTGATGATCAATTTTATTCTAGTTATTAGTTGGAATAACAGTGCATGTTAGGAGGATTGCTACTGTTACAACGATTCAATCTTTCCATGACTACATAAAATACCATGTATTTTAACTGATAATTACATCTGTAGGTTATGCAAACTCTTCATTAAGAAATGAACTATTCATTAACTGAGATTCTTTAGTAAGTTGTGTTACCCATTCCTACATATGTTTAATTTAATATAAGTTAAGTGTTGTATTATTTGATTTTGTTTTGCAATCAATTTACATGTCGCATATTTTGACAAATCTTAGTGTCAGACATGTAGTTATCAATATGATTAAGAATTCTATGGTTTCTGGGTGATATAAAGTGTGGGAAAGATAAAACTTTGTATTTTACTAAAAAAAGATTACAAATTTTAAGCCACTTCTCCGGCTATTCAAAAAAACTAAATTTCATATCACGTATCATCTTACTATGAATATTTCTTGAATTTACACTATTAGAAGATAATTGCTACACCAGAAATGACAACTATTAGTTTCCATCCCAAGTGATGTGTAGGACTGCTCTAGAATAAATATTACAATTTTCTCATACCTTAGCAAATGCATATAGCCAAATTAAAATAAATGAAGATATTTAATTAACTAGCTATGCTTTTTAAACTGTTTTAACGAGTTTAGTATTAATAGTACACAATCCACAGATTAAAATAAAATCATAACACAGCTGTTTGTTGACTAGTTCGATATTATTATGTTCACTCATATGATGTTTGTGTGTTAAGCCCCTATCCTTTTCTATGTACACATTCTACGTGACTTTAATTCCTAATTCTAAATTTTGTATATATCTTTTGGATGCATTTTATTCATAATATTAAGAGAGCATAAAGCACAAGTTTCTACTAGCACTTCTTTAATGAATAGAAATGATCACGAGGCCTACTGTACTAGATTTTCTTTAACCGATAATAATCTACAAAATGTATGTTTATTGAAGAAGGAGTAGCTAATATTTTAAATTTCGGTGAAAACAGACTTCCATCAGCTTAAAAGATCTCCGTTCCTACGAAATCTTTTCTTTCTTCGAATCAACCAGATTAGTTGATTTTCTAAATTTATATTCCAAATATGTGACAGGAAGTAAGAACAAATAGCATTGAACTGCACCTACACTGATAACAATCGAACAAATGAAATTGATTTGAAACTAGAAGCCGGCCGCTTAGAGGGAGTTTTAAATGAGATTATAACAATGTGCTTCTAAAGCCACCGATACTATTTCAATTGTTCCGTCTATGAAACTTAACTACCAAGAAGTAATGATATTTTGCAGCACTAGCAATGCTTCATACGTGATCATAATGTTATGGTACGGCTTCTGTTGTAATGTATAGCGTAAAGTAAAGCATTGGATTAATCAGGTCACTCGACTAATTATGTCTGAACTGGATATACAATTTATGTGAACTTGATATACACAATGCCTTATAATACTCCAAAACTAAAGTTGTTTAAAACAATGTTTAAGTAACTTATGTACATTATTATTTTACGAGAAAATTATTTTTACATTTCCATTATGTCTTACTATAGTTAATCTAGGGTCCAATAGAACGTTATTTAGAATTTTTTACTAGGTATTATATAGTTTGTCAAAGTTACTTGTACTGCTCATACTACATATGCTTGTTACACAGTATGCGTAGTTGTGTATTTAAATAAAAATAATAAAAAAAGGTACGAGTATTATATCAGAACTATAATTAGTATTATTATTATTAGAATTATATTATTATTTAGTATTAGTATTATTAGTATCGGTTAAGAAACGAACCAAACTTTCCTCAACTAGAAGAGCAATGGAAATGAAATTTATAAAATTCTTCAGTTCAAAAGTAAATGTGGTTGCTTTTTGCTAATATATCGCCGACTATTAAAAGCATTGTATTCTAAACTTATATGTCAATATAATAACGAACACAAATCAGTATGAATAAAAATAAAGTAAATGCTCTATTAAGGAATAATCAATAAAAATATTTTCTTTTAATTTCCTCCTAATGAATGCATGGTACTATTGGAATAATATGCATTACCATAACTACTTTTATAAAGAAAAAAATATAACATTTAGAAGTATTGGGAGTATTGGAAGTGGAGTTTTATAAACCTTTCAGTGCCTTCTCTACAGTAATAATTTTAAATAATTTTGAAAAGATGACATCATTAAAAGTACCTTTTTTGAAGGAGAGTTGTTGTTATATTTTTTTAAGGTCCGCAGAGAATTAATAGCGCTGGAACATAATTTTATATAACGAATCCTATATTACTGTAACTTTAAAATTATTTTAAAGTATTAAGTAGTACTTATTCATTCTTTCTGTAGTAATACATATTCAAATAAACAAACATTTGATTTTAGAATGTTCAATTTTTAATGTTTAAATATGTATCCATATTTATATGCAAATGTTCACTCAGGTATCTACGGACTGGTTAGTTTTTATCATTTGTAATTAAGTTGAATATTCAGAATGAAACAACCATTTGATTTCCCTTCCTAATAGGATCCTTATCTGTTAATATGGTTTCTGCACCAATAGATCTGATCGGGGCCTAGGAGACGATCATGAAAAGTAATCATCCACAGTTATTTCTTGATTTCCTGTGTTCATATGAAAATAAAAGGAAAAAATATTTCAAAATACGATGCGTTCGTGGGAGAAGAATAAGATGCTCTGATATCTTATCAGAAACAGAAGGTTAATGTTTTGGTAATTTAAAATAACGACATATTAATGTTATAAAATTAAAGCACAAAATCATTATCGTAGATTATAGGTCAACCACCATATTAAAAATAATGTCCTTCTTTTATAATAAACAAAATTAAACTGGAACATAATGTATTGAAAGTAGTTATTTTTTTACTTCACTATCAATAAAGTATAGTGATAATGAAAAGATTTGATCATGAGCCCTTTTATGACTTTTTTTAATGATATCTGTTAAGTTATTTTATTGGGTTAAGATATTTTATTTTAAAATTACATTACCCAAGAGGCGTTATGGTTCTTTTATGTATCCCGAAAATATTTTTTGACGTCAAATGATTCATTAAATAACAATGAAATTTTGCCAAAAAATTGAATAGCAAATTAAAAATTTACAAAAAAGGCTTCCTGAAACTTCAATTATCACAAAGAGCAATTAGCTACAATAACTCAATATTCTTCTTTGACTAACGGAGCACTCTCTGTATTTGTCAGATTTACTTACATTTATTTACACTCTTTATATTGATTTGGCAATTTTTTTTTCAAGTGATTTGACTATTTTATACTGAATATTTGAAGTACAATAGTCACTTTAGATTGCACTAGATCAATGTTTCCAAGTAGTTAACAGCTTTTACATTCTAACATCTATGAGTGTTACTTCTAAAATAAAGATAAATATATGTTGTTTTATTATTAAATACAGTATTTCTCCTAATTACATTGAAATCATTATAAAATAATCATTTTTCAAAATGTATAATTATTTACTGAAACGTGGACCTTAAATCCTTCATGATATAAATAATTAATTCAAAGGACTATGTAAGCAAATTGATGGATATATTGCGATTAAAATAAAACAAATAAATCTGGAATGGAATGATTATTTTAATTGGGAATAATAATTCATGCCAGTGTCATGCAAATGGGAATAATAATAATAATAATAATAATATATATATATATATATATATATATATATATATATATATATGAATAATAATCAAAATAACACTTGATATAATAGATGGATTAATTTACCACAATGAAAACAATTTTTGAAACAATGCTCTAAGGCCTTTCGTTAACACATCGTCACTTGCTCTCTAACGATGTGTTAACGAAAGGCCTTAGAGCATTGTTTCAAAAATTGTTTTCATTGTGGTAAATTAATCCATATATATATATATATATATATATATATATATATATAGGTAACTCACCACAAATTAGAGAAGATAGTCGCTCTAAGGCCTTTCGTTTTCACGTCGTCAGAGAGCAAGTGAATACAAGTTGTAAGCAGGTTATGAATTTTGATTTAAAGAAGGAGTAAGATTGGCATCATTGACAGTATTTTTCCCTATAACTGTTGAAATAGTCTTGATTTGTTTGATAATTCCTTCAATTAGAAATTCATCTAATTTAAAAAGGCCTGGACTAGTGTTACTAATTTGTGTTACTACTTTTCTAATTTGTGGTGAGTTACCTGAATATTTATATCACGTGTTATTGTGACAATTTTCTATATATATATATATATATATATATATATAAACTATGTTTAATAAAATGGTGGTTATTGAAGTTCAAAACTGGTTAAAGGTAGAAGCGTTGAAATATTTAGTCAGGCATTAAAAATATTGATAGATCTTTTCAAAACTATTTTGCATACTAAAGTGTACATTTTGTTATTTTTTTTAAATAATGCTAGCTTTGAATGAAGGATATTATGTTGAATTTTTTCCTCTTTTGATCCTAAGATAGAGTCCCTTTAAAAAAAGTACTACTTTTGCAAACACTTTGTGTCGAAATTTTTTGAATGGATTACTTGGAATTATTTTTTAGTTTATAAGCTTGTCATTAGTGTGGTTGCCAAAGTAAGCTGTAAGTAATATTATCAAAAAAATGTACTATCTATTATCATGAGGTTAGCCCAAGAGAAATTAGCGCGGTTGGTGAATGGATTCCTTGTAATTATATCAGTCACGGTTTTTCTTTGCAATACATTTACTCAACTAATAAAGAACAAGGTTCACCGTTCACCAGAGACCTAGATTTAACGTGGCTAACTCATCGTGCTTGACGAATCAAATTAGCGAATACACATAGAGAAAAGAGTGCCAGATCTTTTAGAATTAGTATAATGTTACTGCGCCACATACGTGAAGGGAGATATAATCAATGTCGCAACATTAAAGTAAGGCAGTGGACTTGTCGAAGGACACGTTGCGCTTAGGGACAGAGTTCCTAGGAGTCTGTCAAATATTATCTCATTGTTCAACCTTTGCTTATATTTGTCATTTTATAATTTTTATTTCTAAATTATTAATGACTTATTGGTCCTAACAGTTCACCGTGAATTAGTTAACACTTAAAGCTGAGATTTTAATAAAGTGACAATTTTTATACTTAGACAAAAACATAAATGTATCTGTAGGAAATATTTTATACGGTATATGGTTTATCCGGTATAATTAAAAATTAATAACTCTATGTTTAATGCTATTTCTGAAAATAAAACCACACTTTCTAAAAATGTGATTCACATCACTTTGTAGCAAACATATAATATTTAAAAAAATCTATAACAATAAGAGAACTCTATCCCAAATTTAAATCCGTGCTTGTAGAAACAAAATAATTCCATACATATTCATAATGAAGAGCAAATTGATATTATTCATTGTTAATAAATCAATTAATTGATCATTAGTGATAGTGATATAATCATGTACTTTTATAGCAAAGGTACTTTAAACTTTCAACAAGACTCTCTCTCTAGGATATTATTTAATCTAAATATGGTTACCGAAATATAAAAAAAAAAATAATAAAAGTATGTCTTTGATTGAAACAAATAATATTTAGTAAATTCTCCTTAAGCTAATACAAGTTGAAAAAGTAAACATTATATTCCATCAAATGCAAACATGTTCAACTTTACAAATTGCTTTTGATGGGATAAAAGAAGATTGGATCAAACAATCGCTGAATCAGTAGGCCTGATTCACTTTGATGCTTCAACTGGGGAGCTTAATCCGTTCACGGAAATCAATTTCAATTTGATCGAACTTTGTTCACTTCAGCAAGCTCTAGTCAGCTTACTGAGAGAAGCTTAATCTTCTACAAAGGTTTAATCTACATTGTATGTATCGCTATCACACTTTAGTTTATTTTTTCTCTGTAAATAACCACTCTCTTTTAATTGTCTTATTCCTTCTTCATTGAATTCGTTAAGACTTGATTGCCCTTATGGTAAAATTCATTAAACCGACGAATGTTCGATGAGTCGCTCAAACTTTATCATGACCAATAGTCAGTAGAAAATTCAATATTCTAAAATAAACTATATAATTAATAATTAATTAGTCCTACAACAAATGAAGACCTTAATTTTAATCTAACAGTTATCGAACAATTTTTTTTTCTCAATATAATTTGCTTAGCTATATACCCAACATTTAATAAACTACTCTTTTATTATGGTGCTATATATATATATATATATATATATATATATATATGTTTTACCTAGGGCGGCCAGCAGAGTGCGTGCGTGTTCGTCGCATTCGACCGCCCGCTCAGTTGGCTTCAGCTACTCAAAGGGACTACTTCTGCCCGATGACGAGGAATATCGAAAATCGTTGCGAGTCTTTTTTGTGTGTGTTTTTATCTGTTTTTCGCTTTTCTTTGTGAACTATATATATATTCAGACCACAATAAGAAATAGGAAAAATAGACTAAGATCTTTCAACCGTAACAAGCTCTCTTAGTCATAGTCAAAAACCCATGTTGTTTCATGTGTTTATTATGAAATCTTTTATATATATATATATATATATATATATATATGGATTAATTTACCACAATGAAAACAATTTTTGAAACAATGCTCTAAAGCCTTTCGTTAACACATCGTCAGAGAGCAAGTGAACTAAAAAAAAAAACAATGAATACTTGTTAACTTGGCTGATTGAAATTTTCAGAATTGATGGCAACCCTGAATGTGTTTAATGATGAAGTCTTCATCTGTTTAATTATCCCACTAATCAAAACTTCATCTAATTTGTAGAGTCCTAGACTATTGTTCATCAACTTCTCATAAAAGTTCTTTATGAGCGCACTTTCCACGATATTTCTTCTTCTTTCTGAAGACACATATATTAATTCATTTGCTTCATTCCAGTTAATCACATGATTACTGTTTCTTATGTGCATGAAGAAGGCACTCTTTTCGTCCTCTCTTCTGATGGAATATTTGTGCTGTTTTATCCTTGTAAGAAGACCTTTGCTTGTCTGTCCAATGTAAGACATATATATTATATATATATATATATATAACCACAATTAAACACTTGATGGAAATTAATGGAACAAAAAGTTACAAGGATGAAGTAAAACGCGGCAAGCCTTAAATGGAAGAAATATATGCCTCAGGCCTTTCACACTCTGTCTTCAGAGAGCGAATACAAATTTAATACAAAAGAGGTCAGAACAATGATACAGAGAAGCAAAAGGGAAGCTTTAAAAAGAACAATTAAAAAAACATAATGGATAATGATATTATTCAATATTATTCATTATCATAATGTCTCATTATTAATTTGCACGTAACTAAGAGATCCAATTTGTTTCATAATAATCCTTATTTAAAAATTCATCTAACTTAGGTCAAACAGTTTCAACTGTTTGTTTCAACATCCGAAGAAAGAAAAATTAGTTCCTATGCATCCTCCCATTTTACTACATTATTCCTATTCTCATATGTTGAAAAAAAAGCGCTCAGCTCTTCTTATCTTCCAACAGCATATCTATGTAGTTCCACACGAATAACAATGTTTTTCTGTTTACCTAACATATGATGAACCAGGATCCTTACAAGAAATTTGGAGTGACCTGTACTCAACTTTATTATAAGTAAACATAATAACAAACATCTTGGGTATATATAGTATATAAGTCCCATTTAGACATAATATAAACGGCTAAATGGGAGATGTTTATTAGTCTTCTATTCTTGGAGGTAGTGATTGATCCACTTATACAAGAATACTTTGATGTGATGAGTCTTAATATTTCGTTAGCAAACTCTGACTAGTGGTGATGCTACTTTCATATTAGTTTCCTATTTACGACTCATTAATATGAGGCAACAAATGTACTATCAAACTATACATATTTACAGATTTCATTGACATATGTACAAGTTTTTACTATTCATTGACAGATGAATATTCAGAATTTTAGTAATACCCATCAGACATAACTTCAGACTTCAGACAAAGAGAGTAGGTGATACGTTTTAATGAAAAACAGAACTTCCCTTATACACATACTAAACTTCCAAGCATAATCTTGTAATAATATCTGAGAAAAATCTGGAGTGACCTTACTCAACTTTACTAAAAGTAAACTTAACATCAATCTTCTTGACAACTTGAAGAAGTAGCTTACAATTAGTATTCGTTTTGTAATGCAGAACGGAATACAATTCCTCTTACTTCACTATTATCCAAAGATAATATGATTCGTAAAGACAAGGAAATTTACATCTGATTTTATATTTTATTAAAGGGTGCAACAATATAGATTGCTGGTACATTTTGTTTGCTAAATCTAATATACCATAGAAAGCATGAAAAATTATATTTTTCATTGGCGTTTATTTTTTAAATATAAGAATTTCATCCATCTTAATTTTGATATTAAGTCATTAAATCAATTCAAATTTTGTAATTAAACCTCTAAATCTCAATTTTCTTTTAGTTAATTTAGTTAAAAAATTTCCAACTCAATGTAAACAATGTAGGAAGTCTAAAAAAATCTGAGGTTTTTTTCAAAACACATAACATTATTTTTGTAAAAAAAAAAGTCTACCAAAACCATGTAAGCATTTTAAATTAGCAAAACATTAACCTTCTATTTGTCGGAGCATCACTTTCTTCTCTCATCAAACGTATCGTATGCATTTTCCTTTTATTTTATTGGCATATAGTATATTTGAACACACTTTTACGTATGTCTACACAAACTTTAGGATACACATCCACGCACCACACACGTTCCTACCACCCACACATACATTGGAAAACATCTTTCGAAAAACGTCATACAACTATTTTGGGGGGTCTCTAAATACGTAAATCCTTCAAAATCTCGAGATAGAATTTTTTTACGATCATAATACTTAACTAACATTAAAGTAAAAATTCGGTGTTACTAAGAGAAACCTGGTATGGGATGGTAAAGTATATTGAAATTATTACTGAAGATATCTCACTAAGGGCACTGTTATCAATTAGGGAAATTAAGTTGTCAACAAACAATAAATGTGATCAGAATGAAATGTTTGTGGACGACGGTTTTAAAAGTACCTCATAAACTGGTAATTGAGAACGAAATGATTTATGAAGGCATCAGTAGAGACGTTATGCACTGTCATGATAATAAAAGAACTGATTATTAATCCTAATAGTAGCATTCTCTTCAAAGATATTAAGGAAAGTAAAATTAAAAATTTTACATATTTTATAAATATAGCATACATGTAAATATGTATTTATGAGAGTGAGTTGTATGCGACACATATTATTTGGCTAAAGAATCTCTCTTGATAATCCTTCTTTCATGTTAGGAAATCGAGTTTTTATGACGAGCCCCGCTGAGGAAACTATTATGATGAATCAATGATAAAGAGAGCTAATTTATAAACACATGGTGTAGTGGGTATCCTGGAATTCCAGAAGTTTTAACAACTTCTTGAAGTAATAAGCAGTTCAGTCTGTATCTAGTGCTGCATCACTAGATGAATTGGTTGCACGATTTGAGCAGAATCGTGTCCTTCATCAGATTGATGGACCACTGCTTTCGTCTGTGGACATGCTTTCTAATTTAGTTTTTGACATTTCACTGAATTAATGAAAGAGTGAAATTGTTATGTTTGAACATTTGAGAAAAAACCTTAAAGATTTGAAGGTATTTTTTTTAACAGGAAATCAGAATTGTTCCAGTAAATAAAATACTGCTGTTCTATCACTGCGGAAATTCATATGTAAAATATATATATATTTTACAATATTTATTCATTTTATATATATATATATATATATATATATATATATATATATAAGCCAGATGGCTTTCGTCTTCTCGCCACTCAATTTCCTTTTTCTGAGGGCGACCGTTAAAAGAGCCAAAATATTGAATGCGAGTCCTAATTTCAATTCTTCATACGTGTTTATCAAATTTTTTAAATATATATATATAAACTTTATATAAAAATGCCATGACAACAGTTTATTTTGAACTGAGTTCTTTTTGGACAGTTTGGAATGAAGTTTTAAAAAATGATTTTGTCAAAACAATTAATTATTATTAATTTATATTATTGTGCATATATTTTTCTTCAAAAATTTTTTTTAAACAATTTACTGTTTATTTCTTTAAATGGTTATATTACATATTAAAATCTAGTTTTTAATTTACCGTTACCTGTAAAACTTCACATTAAAGGATCATATAAAACAAATATATATATATTTTAGAAATAAGATCTAATTTTGTTTTCTATTTTAAGAAGTTATTAACAAATAAATAAAAATATTTGTAAAGATATAAATTAAAGTTTACTTTCTTAATTAATTTATTTATGTACACTAATGAGTAAATCAAACGTAAAACAATTTAAAACTTAAACAAATATGTTATGATTTTCTTAACTAGAAAATATAATACTAACTCTTTGAATATTACCTTATCAAATGTTGACGATTTAATTAAATTCAGCAGAGAACATAACTTGAAAGAGTTATTAACTATAAATATATTAAATTATTTTAAGGCTTTGAACAGATGATGATGTTTTCTGAAAAGCAAAAATTATGGACCTTACCTTAAAGGTTCAAGTCAATCTTGGATTATATATTTGTTGGAATAAACAATGCTGAGATGATGGACTCTAAATAGAAGATGTGATCGTGTGGCAAGCACATTACAAGCCGAAGTGATTTCATCTTCCTTCCTAATCCTTCTTGATGGAATATTAAAGCTTTAGTTGATTGCCTTGCTTAATTCACTTATAATTACGAATATGCGGATACTTTCAAAAGTGATGAGCGTCGTAAGATCGGCTTGTCACCTGACTACTTGATGGTAATCTTTAGAATGTTAGCTATATATAAAATATGATAAAGATATTGACTGTAGAATAGAACAAAACACAAACTGTTTATAATGAATGAGTCAGTTTTTCAAATGTAAACCAAATTTTCAAAATCAATGTTTTGATTTTCTTTAATATTATCTTAATCCACAAGAAACATAATATATCATATAACATTCCACAATTATATATATATATATATGAGTAGCAGTTTGCTTCTCAACGCGAGTATTTCACACTTCTTCCTGTTGACGACGGATGTCCAAATATCGAAGTGAGTTCTGTAGTGACTTTCTGTGTTCTTTCCTATTTGTTAAAGTTTATATATATATATATATATATATATATAAAGAGCAATATTAAAATAGAACATGTCAATTTTAAATTTTCCTCACAAAGAAGCGAGTTGCATACAGAAGTACGTAAATATCTCTGAAAAACTTCAATTATCATCATGATTTCAAAACCAAACAAACAATGCCGTCTAACTTCTTCATATAGCCTCATTTCCCTGTTACCTAGCATGGCTAAAATACTAGAAAAACTCCTTCTCTACCGAATCCTTTCTACCTTTAAATCCTCTAAAACCTTTTCCAAACACCAATTTCTCTTTCAACATTAACATCAAACTGTCCAACAATGTCATTGAGCCGTTGATTTTATTTCATCCTCGCTTGAGCAGAAACAGTACTGTCTTGGTGTATTTCTTGACATGGCGCAGGCCTTTGACAGAATCTGGGATCAGGGTCTACTGTGCAAACTCAAGAAACTTCTTCCTTTCACTTACTTTTATATATTAAAATCTTATCTGTCAGATAGATTTCATAGAGTAAGAGTAGGTTCAACTTTAACCCCAATCGGTTGTGGAGTTCCCCAAGGAAGTATACCTCCAGTCCTTTACAATTTCTACACATCAGACATTCCCGAACACCCTTCTACGTTATTCGCAACGTTTGCGAATTTATTATTGAATATTAAATAAATATTCAATATTCGCAATTATTTGAATTGAATATTGCGAATAATTGAATGAACATGGATTAAGATTAAATTTTCATTGACTGTCCCAGTATTAAGAAGAATGCTCCAGTAAATAATATCACCAACCAAGCAGACAATTTTAAATGCAACATTACACCAAACGTAAATTGCACTAGTAAATAGAGACAACTAAGGATTTATTAACTCCTTCTGATATATAAAATTTCAGAGTTACAAATAAAATTGAAATTGTAAGAAAATTGTAAAATTAAACTTACAGAACTGACTCACACTTTAGAAGCACTTTTTTTTATGAGTAAAATATAGGTGCACAGTAAATAGAAAACACTCTTACAGTTTCCAATTTTCGGTTTATCTGTCATCAGGAGAGAAGAGATAGGGTCTCCAAATGCAAAACGACGATTGGAGACTAACACTGTCTCCTTGGTGGCATAGCGTTACTATCTCTTTTCTCTTCATGACGGATAAACCAAACATTAAAGACAGTAAGTGTGTTTTTCTATTTACTGTGTACCTATAGATTTGACTAGAAGTAGGTTGTTCTTTGTTGATTGTTTTCTTGATTTTATATATATATATATATATATATATATAATCCACTTAAAATTCGAAAAAACGATCCAAACTGGACGCAAAATATATATATATATATTATATATTATATTATATAATGTGTATATTTATATATACATATATATATATAATTAATAATCAACAATAACTCATGATATAATATATGAATTAAACACCACAATAAACAAATATAAATTAATTATAATGCTCTAAGGCCTTTCGTTACAAAATCATCAGAGAGCTAAATGAACCAAACAAAAAATATAATAACAAGTTAACCTGGCTGATCGAAGTCTTCAGGATTCCTGGCATCCCTGTCTGAATTTAATATTCCTAAAATTGAAGGAGTCTTGATCTGCTTACTTATAACCTTCGATCAGATAGGTTAACTTGTTATTATATTTTTTGTTTGGTTCATTTAGCTCTCTGATGATGTTGTAATGAAATCCTTAGAGCATTGTAATTAATTACATATGTATATATATATATATATATATATATATATATATATATATAATTTTATTTTGGGAGCAGAACTTCATTTAAACATGTTACATTAAAAAAGTATGCCCATTTTCATTTTGTTCTTTTTCTCTTTAATTTTTCAAGTTTTCTAAACTTGGTTTTCAACTCTTCTGGTAATAAGTACATCAATTCCCCTAATGATTTATTACTGAACTCCATAACAGTAATTCAAGTAATAACTCTAAACTATAAATCTAACATAAACTACACAAAAAATTGTTCTGAGTTTTCAGTCATCATAGACCATCTTCAAGGATATAAGATTTTAACCAATTAAAAAATTAATAAAGAATAAATACTAACAACAAGTATCATAAATGTTCTAAATACTAACTAATACATTGCCATAATACAGAATTAAAAACATTGAGAGGACTAGGAGGTTACACAGCCGTGAAGGTTCCAAAATCTCAGATTTTCCACTTGGATTACTATGGTCACTAAACTCACTAGAACACTATGATGCTGTCACAGAATCAGGGTTATTGCTTTGTTGGTTTCCTGCGTGTAGCTTAAAATTCTGATTTAACTCGTTGTCTGATTGTTGAGGTTTGGTTTATGTTCTCTTATACACAGGGCTTCTAAAATTTGCAGCCCACTATGGTATTTTTCTTGGTATAAAATGTCTATAGTGTCGTTTAATTTTTCTGTGCTCACTTTGAGGCTATGTATATCATAGGAATTATCTTCTTGAGCACCGGCAGCGGAACAATTTTTTGTTGCTCGACTAGACTAGAAACACCCATGGGTTTCCTGCCGTTGTGTTTCCGGCGTGCTTGGTCGCCCATTCTATTTTCTCTTGAAGAATTATCCTGAAGACGGAAAAACCGAAAATTTGAGTTTGTAAGTGTGTTTCTTTCTCTATGTGTTGCTTTTCTTCGTTTTTGAGCTGATTTTCGCTCAGTTTGCATCGTCTTTTTCGAATTTTGAGTGATATATATATATATATATATATATTTCACATAAACATGTGAAATAACAATCAATGATCAAACCACAATAAGAAATGTGAAACAAGACTAAGTTCTTTCAACCGTAACAAGCAGTCTTAGTCAGAGTCAAAAACCCAACTGAAACACTAGATGCAGAACACATCTGGTGTTTCACTTGGGGTTTTGACTCTGACGAAGACCGCTTGTTACGAGTGAAAGATCTTAGTCTTGTTTTTCCATTTCTTATTGTGGTTTAATCATTTATATATATACTCGTATATATATATATATATTATTAAATTTGATAGCAGATTCTGCATTCATGATTTTTCTGCTCAAAAGAAAATAGCAGTGTTCAATTGGCATTTAAACGCCAAAGTAGTTAGTAATATGCATATTTAGTTAATATTAGTAGTTTAAGGACCTAACGATGACCCACGGGGCTGAAAGCTTGTTATGATAGTTTAATCTAGTATAGTGATTAATTAAATATAGTTATCCCCAGTGAAGTGTTTATTTAGTGTTTCAGCCTTCTGAATGTCTTATGCTAGCTTGCTTTGGCAAAATTATCACCTGCTCAAAAGAAAAAATACATGCTTGAAAGAGGACTTCCTGCCGATATACACAAATATATATATATATATATATATAACAGATCCAATAGTGTATCGACCGTATGATAGAATAGGTGTGTATCTAATCGGGATTCAGGGTCAAATTTTCTAGGTTTAAAAATCAAACTGTCATTGCCGACGTTTTGGTTTTATTTTAAAACCTTTATCATAGGCCTACAAACAAATGATAATAATAAATCACATATCCAGATCTAACATATAAACAATATGAAAATGGATTGTTACAACTTATGAATATTATAAGCAGAAGTATTTCAGAGATAAATAAAACAATATCACTTATAGAAGTAAGAATTTTTCTTACTAAGAAAATGAAATTATATTGTTTAAAGGAACAACAATCTTAACCGGACAAAACCTTGGACTAGACTTATAAGATGACATTACGGAAATGAAGAAGATAAGAAAATCAAAGAAATAAATACAAATAACCAAAGTAATCAAACATGAATGTAGAACAAAAATATTTAAAATAAAAAAAAATAACAAAATAATTAATTAAAAAAAATAAATATCAAATGCTTACAAAAATAATACATAAAAGATAATCATAAAAATTAAAAATAACACACAATATAATATGTAATATATATATATATATTGTTAAATTAACAGCAAATATGAAACAGTAATTACAAGTAATTATCGGTTGAGTTGAACCATTGAACCATTGAACCATTGAGTTGAACGGACAGATCCGTTTTCCAGGAGACAGCATTTATTAACATTTTCTAATAACAATCACGAAGTAGAATAATTCTGTCCCACTTAGTATATAAATTTATTTTCCATTTACCAAAACACAATGTAAATAGCCTAGATTATAGTTGCAGCACTTTTGCTGCAACTACGACAAAGGGTTTCTTCATTGTGGTCTGACTCGTTAAGCGAATTTCATCTTCTCCCGTAATGACGACGATTTAGTTTTTTCAGTGTTTTTCTAAGTTTTTTCTTTTTGTGCTGATTTATACACGATTTCTTATTAAACACATGAAATAAAAATCGGCGTTAATAATGCTGTAAAAAAATTCAAAAATAGGAGTCTCAAATAGGAATCAAAGTAAGTAATATTTGGTATGTCTTTGTGAAGTACCCATTAAAGATTTGACAATATAAAAGGTTTAATGTCATGTTCCCTAAGCAGTAAATGGCAATAATGTAGGGTTTTTTCTCATTTTTTTTAATATCTGTCCTAGATAACTGTAATCTAAAAAAAATTTCAAAACTCTGAGTAAATGTCATAAAATAAACATAGGCACTAGTGGTAAATAATTAAAATTATGTCTCAAACAATACAAATAATCTATCATTTGTATTGACTAAGTATTTGTCATTTAAATTAAAACTAGTAATTAATGTTTCATTATTTTTTCTTGAACTCTTTTGCATCCCAAAACTTGCCTAGCCCTTTGTTTGTTTAATTCATCCATATGGCCTGCAAAATACCTTTTGGCCTTTCTTCTTCCACTATACCACACTAGAGGTCTTATTTTAATTCATTCAGATCTAATGAAACTCAGACGAAGACTTCGTATTTTCGTCTAAAGATCTTAGCTTCATTTATGAATTTATTACTGCGGTTTATACCATGATTTTCATTTCACTTACTTAATGTGAAATTGTATTGTATACGAATTTTTTTTAATTTAATATTTGCATAATATAAACAATGGTAATAAAATAAAGGCATGGAGCCAGGGTAGCCCACTGGCTTGCGTGCTCACCGATGACAGTAGCACAAATATATTAAAAGTAAATGTAACAAAAAAAAATTAATTATAAATTTACGAAACATAAACACTAGTATTAAAATAAAGGCATGGTGCCAGAGTAGCCCAGAGGTTTGCGTGCTCGCTGATGACAGTAGTGCAACTATATTATAAATAAATGCAACAAATATGTAATAAACTACTACATTAGAGGTTAAAAATGAATAATTTTAGAAACAAACAAACTGTTCAAGAACAAAAGACGAATGTTCTAAGGTAATATTATAAAGACGCATTCCTTTCATTAATGTTGTTTTATATTACGTAAATAAATTGAATATTTCAATTTACAAGTTTCGTAAATATACTTACTGTGTATATATGTTGAATCTTGTTTAGAATACTATATCAAGAGCTTGGGCCATATAAGAATCTGTTTCCGTGCCTTAATAACAAGAAACAACAATTAAAATTATCCCTGTCAATCATGTTCAGTGAATTAATTTCAATACCTATTGTTATAATTTCTGAGTGACACAAAGGGTCACGGGTAGTCTAATATATAATATATATATATATATAATATATATATATATATATATATATGATAGTGTATGTGTATGTGTGTACTAGTCAGTTCGATACATGCAATTCATTCATAAATAGAATGAGTGCTACGAATGACACTTCGTTATTTGAATAAGCAAACAAAATTATAAGATTTATTTGCATGTAATAGATTATATTACAAGGAATACGAGTCGTTAGATTGGAAATAGATAAAGAGGCATGAGCTGAAATTGATGGAGTAGTGGTCACGTTAGTGTGGGAGGACTATGATGATGGCACGCTAACGTGCTGGAGCAGTCCAGTCGAGCAGCTCCGATGAAGAAACAGTTGCCTCTGGCAGACCTTTGTCCCTTCACCGTTCTCCCTTATCTCTATCTCCTTTTATCTCAATTGTATTTTTATAGTTTTGACCAGTCGGTTAGATAAACACTATACATGATTTATGGCTGTCTCTGCAGAATTGCAGATCATTGACATTCTCTTCTATATCATAACCTATATTTCTATTTAAAAAAAAAAATCTTGTGTAACTATCTCAAAGTCAAGTCGTATTGACCTCTGGGATTTTACTAAAATTTGTATACAAAGTTCAGAATATAAATTCCATAAATTTAACAAGCCAACTTATATGATTTATGTTACTCCCAGGAATTCATATTGCACTGATTTCCAAAGATATTACTAATCCTTAAAAAATTATACTTATCCACCATCACTCTAGTTATGATATAATTTTTGTGACACATGTAATTGATGTATTTTTTCTCAAGACTACTTTCTACATCAAGAACATGTTTCATGAAATGAAAGGTCTGAGTTTAAACTATGCTATTGATTATTTGCAACCATATTACTTATTATATTCTCAGACTTCATTTCAGATTGGTATTTTTACGGTATAAGAACATAAATTTAAAAACTTCTTATTCATAACTATAGGTCACACTGTTATTCTGAAGTAATGTCGTAAAATCTGCAGAAGTTTCCAATTCGGTACCTCGGATTCAATTCCCTCATCCTGTAATAGAGGTCTGTAAGCTCCGAGTGATTTATTCATCCAAAACTGTCTTAAAATCTATCAAAATGGAAATAATTTTTTTTTCAATCTTATTTCAGATCAGTATTAAGTCAACATTAATTGCAACCAATCCAGAATCCACGTGGAAATGGCCCATGGCCTAAATAACTCATCAAACATTTCGAGTGAGAGTTAAAATATCACAAAATTTGATATGACTATTACTTTTTTTTAAAATTATCTCAATGACTCTGTATTGAGGATGAGAGGTAAGTCAGTTTCAGTAAGGCTGAGAGAAGTTCACTCACATTTACTTCCACGTCTCTCCATCGTAGTATATTTTACTAAAGATATTATTTAGCAAACTAAATTTTACATTATCTGCGATAGCATATTTGTTCTGTATTTAAGTGATTTATTTACTTTGTGGACTCCAATGAGAAGAGTAGATATTTAGTTCATTCACCTGATCAAAACTTGATGAAAAATGTTTTAGACAGTAATTTTGTTAATAACATGTTCAGTTGATTAATATTTACCTTTCGAGCAAAGTAAGGTAGTTTGATATGAGTCAACAACCAGGTAGCTTAAGCAAACAAAGCTGTAGAAAGTTAATCTACCAGCATATGGAAGCGATCATTCGTGAATTGAAAATAACAGGAGCGATTCTACCAACTGTTTTGTGTCTACACACTCGTCTTGGAGTTAATGTAACTGACTCAGGATATAACACCGACAATAAAAACCGCTCAATGAAATATGCAACAATCCATACAAAAAACCTGTTAACAATAACTTTACACTACAAAACACACATCTATGTAAATTTCACAATAATATATGAAAAATTAATTATAAAATAGGGTAATAAACGATCTTTATTAAATTGAAAACTAATTTTATACTAAACCTCATATTTCTTAAAAATTGAGATATATCTCCAATGCGTTCAGTTTGATAGGACAACACAGTACCTAGTTCATATAACCATAATTTTTCTGGACTCGTTGAGTAATTATTCTAGATTGATTTTGGTTATCCTTAGAGGAAATTCATAAAAATCAAAGAAAAACTACAGTTGTTAATTAAAAAACCATGCTAAAAAATTGTATAAGATGAATATATTATTGTTTTTTTATGTAATGGTATTATTTTAATATAATGTACATGGCCATTTTATTCGAAATTAGATTATCCAGGTCAAAATATTGTTGTTAAAATAAAAATTAAGAAATATAATTAAATAATAAGAAATGTGTTAACGGGGTGAAATCAGAAATTAAATATTGTAACATCTAGTTTTTGTAAAAAGAAAAAGTGAAACATAAAAAAAAAAGGATGCTGGATAACATTGGAGAATTGTTATTTCAAGACATTGTTATTTTATATGGTACTTACACAGATAATTAAAAGTTACTGCAATGAAAATTTTACTGCACTACTCTTTCAGATATTCCTTCAGTTTTATAAAATCTACTAACATGGACAAAAAATATTCAATATTTATTTACAATCTGCTTATATGTTTCTCCATTCAAATTTGTTATTTGATGGTTTACCATTTGGTTTTGTTTTCCAATTTATACAATTTAAGTAATTATATAAGTAATGTGCTATATAAGGGATAATTAATGTAAATATTTGTTTATTAAAAGATATAATTTTTTTTAATTTGAATTTCTATTCAAACAAACAAAGAGTTTCAATTAAGTAACTTCAAAACGTATGAAAATCCTTTTAGGCATAGAAAAATTCATAAATTACCCAAGCTTTATGGTATAATGACGATACATTGCTAAAAAACATGAATACTTAATTTTTGTAGTTATAGCTTTAAGATTTATAAGACAACTCACTTGATGAATACTAACAATCTTTCAGGAGTTATATTTCTACAAAGTTTATTGTTATACAAGAAAAATGTAGTTTAGATTATCCTCCGTTCTTGCATACCGAAGTCTTCTAACAACTTAATTCTATAGAAAGATTGTAGTAATGAAAAAAATAGACAAATTTGGTTTGGGATGAGACACAATTTTATTTAACTGATTCTGTATATATATTTGAATACACTGTAATTATTTAACTATTAAGACAGCCAATTACATAATCAATACAGATACATAATCAGAAGTCACCTATACTCAACTTTATGATTAGATAACATACTATCAAACTTGTTGACAAACAATTGAGTTTTGTTTTTATTTTAATTAAGGCTATCGTGTAGATTTATTAACAAATTCATAGATAATTGATTTCATAACGTGGTTATTTAATTTATAAGTTTTTATTAGCTTTAAATTGTTGAACTAGAGCAATCTGAGATGTTGTTATTTTTATTAATGTATTATTAGACTATGTTTTACTAAAAATCTCTCACAGCAGAGTATTATGTCATGGCAATGTATTTCTTTCATCTATTTCCCAATTTAGTCATTCATCTAATGATACTCCAAAGTTTTTCCACATCTCTGAGATTCCTTGTTTATTATTTGTATAAAAACATCAGAAACTACATATCTAACATTATAATTTGTTAAAGCGGGCAACATGTTTGATTATAACCCTTCCTTAGATAATAATCCTCCTCTGTAATAAAGTATATGACTGTTTTGGGGTATTCTTGTATATTTTTAAATATTTTATTGCTCTTAGAAAAAAACACTTACTTTTAAACTTTTTATATGAAATCATAAAACAAGAATTAAGTTTTTCTATATTCTGAGGGAAAATTATTTCTAGATCATAAATTAGTTTAAGTTGAACACATTATTTATAGCTATTTTACAGAAAACAGATTGTCTTAATTTTTTTTTTTTTGTAGTATACCAATGTTGGGTAAAACTTTTACAAAATTTCATTCTTCATTTGTGTAGTAGTATAAAGTAAAAAAAAATTTTCTAAAATAATAAAAAATTACTATACACCCCTTTCTTTGATGTGATTTGAATAAAAAAAGTATTCAGCTTATCACTACATGAAATGATATTATTAGGTATAATTTCGTTATCGTCGGTCAAATCAGTATAATCTTGGCATCATTTCAAAATTTTCTAGAATCAATCATAAGCTTTCTGGATGCAGGGCAGGTAGTCATTGCTCTTATTATCTCTAGATGTAATACATGTTACATATTTGTTTATGTTTCCTTATTCACTAGTCAGTCGCTTGAATTCAGTGGTATTATTTAAATAAAAAAAATATAGTACAAAGCATATTAAATATTAAATTCAATATAATATTCATTGTTATTAATGAAGTATTGATTTCATTGTGCTAATATTCATAAAATTACTTTATTTATCTTAATTTCTTTATTAACTGAACCTCAGCTTTTTAGAAGTGAGTGTATTCCTATTCTAGAAGGTTTCTTCAAAATTTTGACGCCTTAGTGCGAATTTAAGCAAATCAAAAAAAAAATATCTTTTAACAAAGCAAAATCATTTCGATTTTATTCAAAATCCTTTGAACAGATTTCTATTGAATCGTAAAATAACATAATTTCTTGATGAAGAGCCCTCTAAAAAAAACACTTGTTCCGAGCTTGTTATGCCACTCCTGAGGAGGCAGTAACTGAAATATGAATTCTGACATCACAACTCTTTTGATATTTCAGTACTCATCCCGAAATTTTCACCTCTACTCAATACTTTCATTCATCTATATCCTATGAAGCAAAACTAAATAATTATCGTTTGAATAAGAAAATTTTTATGGCAACTAAGTGTGCTGATTAAATTTGTGGGACAAAAAAAAAGAATGTTTGATAGTTTTATAAGGAAAGTGAAGAGAAACAGACGCTTTGACCGGTCTTGATGGCCTCGTGACTAACAATGGACGTGGTAATGGTCATAAGCCCCAGTAACCTTCCAAGTGCCGTCTTGCCCCACCTCCACAATTCCTTCTGTCCTCGATTTACCACTAACTGTTGTAATTCAGTTGCACCCCATAACCTCTAATCGGTTTCAGTACAATGAGATATTGTATCACGAGCGGACTGTTACCTATAACTCGTACCATTTTACAGCCTGACCAAACATGAAAAGCCTTCCTTTTATTTTATGGACTGTTGCGTTATTTTATAAACACTAAAAATTACCTGTAATATCAAACCAACATTTTGCTTCTAATCTTGTTACACAAATATTATAATTTATATAATATTTTATGGTTATCGTCGTGCGAGTTTCAAAATATTTATATTTACCTACTTGGTTAAATGTCTCTATTTGGAAGATAAACGGTTAAACTATAGTTTAATAAAAACAATGAATTCGATTAGCCAGCTATTGAGAGTGTCTTATCGTAAAAAGTTATTTTGCAATAAAATGTTTACTTTTAGTTTTCTTTAATTATTGAGACGAAGAGAAAAAAAAGAGTAAATTGATTACTAAGCTGTTCGAAGATTAGTGCACAAATAGGCTATTCATCCCAATGAATGCATCAGTTTATCTGAATTCTTTATCACAATAGGAGTTATATTGTTTGTTACGCTGATATAAGCAAGAAGCCTTCTAACAAAGGTAGTTACAGAGCACCTAACTGGAGAGCATGCACCCACCAACTAACATAAAAAATCAGAAATCGGCTAAAACAAGGAATTATATATATGGACTGCAAATGTCATTATAATTGAGAATTGATAAAGAATAATATAATTACACCAAAAGTATGTCACAGTTGAAAAACTGTTTATTTTGTTATATTGTGTAACTATTCACTATTCGTTGGATAGATCATTTACAAACAATTTTTGAACAAAATTTATCAACAAAAAAGGTATTGTTTAATAACATGTTAATAAACCAAATACTCTTTAAAGAATACATTAGTAATTTAAAATTAATATACAACTTTATTTTAACTACACAATGCAATAGTTGTTGCTTAACAAAATATTTTCTTTTTGGGAAAAAAGGATGGTGTTTTTCTTTTCTAAATCTTACTCGTATATTTAAAGAATGATTAGATATATAACCAGCCCATGTCAGAAAAGAATCAATAATCATCAATAAACACAACTTCATTCTATATCTTCTAAAAACATAAAATTATATTTTAGGTTGATATCTTTTCATTCTTAATAAGTTTGTCCTATTTTTCTTCCAAATTAACACGCATTTTTCAGGCTAAAGTTGGCATATATTCAGTGATATATTATCCTTGTCTTTTTAAAACATATCCATGAAATTTAAAATTGTGTAATCATTAAGAATAATTCATGAGGAGGTTTTTATGTATGAATTCTTAAAAGTAATATGTAATTAGAGTTATCTATTAACATACTATTAACTTGCATTATTTAACCACTTTTTTCACAATTATCATTCCTCAAGAATTTCTTGATAACTCTAATGTTTTTTGCTGCATTACCATGTAAAGCAGTCCCAGAAAATATATAATATATATTTTTGTTTTTGAAGGAGAGAATTTAATTTTCCTAGTTTATATTGACAATGTAGACGAATAATTCGTATTTCTCTTCTTCCTAGGAATATCTTCAGACTGATTTCTTGTGCACTACTTAACATGTATAACACAAAATTTCTTGTGTTGTAAGAAGCAAAAAAATTAATTCTACAAATTTAAATGAAATAAATTTAATTATATTATATTTACTTGAAAATAAATATATATTAATTAAACATTTCTATAGAAAGAAACTAATTAACTTAAGTAAGGTTATAATTAAATTACTTTTATATAACTAGAACATTAAGAGTATTAAAGTAATATTCATTCTTCAGAAATGTCTTAGAGGAAAACATAGAATGACATGTCTGTGACGGTAAATTGAAAACGCTGATTTCTGAAAGAAAACCATTTCATTTATTAGATTTTTAAATAACTAGCTAATGTCTCCACGGTATGGAGGGAAAAATAATACAAATATTTTTAAAAATATTCCCTTATGAGTTCTTTTATATGTAAAAACTTAGTTCTTTTTCTTTTTATTCTTTCTTTAAGCTTATATTTGTTTGGATAAACCAAAATCAGATATAACTGTGGTAATTTTACATTATTCTATAACTTTTTATGGCTGTTATAAATATATATATATATAACATTATTTAACTTAGAAAGATAAATCGAGATGCGGTCAATTTATCCCACTTTCAAGCATACTCTCATTGCTCATTGAATCTTTTTCAAAGGCTGTATAATCTTGAAAAAGATTTTGAATGAAATCGAAACGTCGGCAATGAGAGTCTGATTGGAAGTGGAAGAAATTTACCGCATCCTGATTTATCTTATATATATATATATATATATATATATATATATATATCTGTCCTACCGTCGATAATTTATTGTTGCTTACATATAACATTAATTATTATTATTGTATAGATTATAGGAAATCTAACAGACTCGGTAACACTAACAACATTTTTTAAACAAAAATGATAACCACAAAACAGTAAACTATGAATCGTATTATCGCATTAATATTCTATCACACGTCATTATTATTGAAAAATAAAGTAAGTGTGTTTTTGTCCACATGATGACGAATATGAGAACATATTAGAAAATTATTTATTGGTAATTTTAATATATTGTAAAAATATTTAGTATACTGTCAACAAAATGAAATTTATCTTATTATAAATATTTTCATGTGTGAAAATAAATAATATTTACTTTAATTGTTTATTTTGCTTTTCTGCACTAATACACCAATACAGTTCTTTTGATTTTCTCAAGTTAAATCTATAGAGTTTAACAAAAACATAAAAATGAATTTTACATCAACTGGTAATTTAAATTGAATTGAACTGAACTGATATTAAACTGAACATTAGTTAAAATGAATACAGAGCAATTAAAATAAATGGCGTTGCTGATAGAGAGCGGGCCAAGAGTCGTCAGGGGTGTGTGGTTAGATAGGAAGTAAGAGTCGTAACTCAATCTTGCTTAGGGTCTTCTATTGGTCCAGCGACACAAGCAAGATGACGCCATCGTGATGCCTTTGTCGTGGTTCGCTTAAAGGTTTACCATAAAAAGCTGACCCAGAGATACTTATTGGCCGTTGACCTCAGTGTCCGAGGTGTGGAGCTGGTTTGATAATGCTCTATGTATTAGTTTTTATACGTGTATTGTTTTTATTAAGTAAATCTTCCTGGGGCACTATCAAACAGCGCACACCGTGTTGCCCTTACATTCCTCCCGCATAGGGCTTTACAAATGTTTGTGGTAAACCTAAATAGGAATTATAAATCGATCAATTTATACAACTGATTGTTACAATCATTGTTAGAAATCACTTATTATAATGATTTAAACATCACTAAGCTTGATGCCGGTGAGGTCTTATTATTCTCAATTTAATAGTAATACTAATGACATTTTGTCTTTTGTTATAAACAAAACTGAAATGCTTATAAACATCTCTTCCTCCTGTTGCACGTCTTAATCACTAACAGGTACTGACTGCCCTAAAATAAAACAAATTGTGATTGTGTTAGTAGTATTAATCTACTGTTTAATGCAATCTACTATTGTTACGGAAATCATAATGCTCATTTTGAGACACTGACTTATCGCTAATATCCTCATTAATAATAAACGTTTTAATAAATAAGTGTCATTATAAGATTTGAGAAATATTATTACAGAATTGCTCATATATTGCTTTTGATTTGATTTATGATCAATAATACCAGAACAACTATTCAAAAGTCAATAAAGAGTAACAATATTACAATTTATAAAAAGTATATATTTAAATCAATTTGTTATAAAATAACAAAATGAACAACTATACTATCGACTATTTGAGGAATAAAATAAAAATCAAACTTAACTTTTTTTATTAGATTAGATTTGTTTAAAACTATTTCAATTACACGGTTTAATATTTTATTTTTTGATCATCTGCAAGTTATTTTATTCAAAATACTAAGTTCATGATGAATTAAATTTTATTAAAATATCTAACTTTTTTAGATAGTTATTTTTAAATAGTGTTTTCAAATAAAATCAATTAATTTTAATATATTTTAACTAAAGAAGTATGAAATGCATTCTAAATTATTTTTGTGATTGTATACTTCAAAATAAAAAATAATTGACACATAGTTTGTTTAAAAAAAATAACTTGATAGTCATTCATCTTTTGTGAAATATAGCACTTCATTTTTCCTTAAATAATTGGCATACTTTCAATGAATAGAAACAGTACTATTTTCTCTTCGACATTGAATATTGTGATACTCGTAATATAATTAATCCAATAATTATAATATGAATAAAGCAATAATCATAATGATAGTAATCGCACATTAGCCACTAAACAATAAATGGGTTTATTAAATTAAATTAAATGGGTTGTTACTAAATTACTTTTTAGTAACAAGGATTCATTTTTTGTCACACGAAGACAATTTATCAGAGATGGACCTCAGTCTAAGTGAAACACAAGCCCCAATAACGAGCCCTGCGATCCTTAGGCCACGGCCGTGTGCTCGTTTAGGGAGGATTCTGTTTCTCACAGAGCGAAATAGAAAAAAATATATGAATCTTAAAGATATTTAATAGAATAATATAGAACTCAATGAATAATGTTTTACCTGTTAGTCAAAATTACAATGTGCAACATGTTTCAATGAATTTGGTACTGACAAAAACATTTATACCATGATTATTATATTGGGTTAAATTTGTGATTGTTAAAAAAAACTGTTTTACAGTCTATCGGGTTTTTGCTTCAGCTCAGAGTTGAAACAATATGGTATAATTAACCATGCACACGTATTGACGCGGCTTATTTATAAAATAATAGAAGATAAATCATGATAAACAATAGCTATTTGTTTCTGTCTTGACGGCCATTGTATGGATAATAAGTTGTCTGGTTTAGAAATAGATTCAATTGGCAAAATAAACATATAAATCTAGGATAACTTTTAATACCAGTACCATATATATATATATTGCTTTTTAATATCTTAGTATTATAAAAACCAACATGAAAGTAGATTAAAGCTCTCAAATTTTTTAAATGTCAAACACACGTTGTTCTGAACAGATAAAACATATAATTCTTTTTTTAAAGACGTGTTCACAAAATATAATACTGATAGTATGTTTTTGATATTTTATGTATTTATTGTTTATATTAATATATATATATATATTAGTGTGATGTGTGTGTGTGTGTGTGTGTGTGTGTGTGTGCTACTTGCCTTTCAAAAATCTAGATTAAATCCTGTTTGAAAATATATTTTTGAGTATAACTCATCACTTCTATCTAAATTTTAGGTTAATTGATTATGTTGGATTAATTTGTTATTTGATGTATTTTAAAACAACAACACAGAAAGCGTCACCTCTTCATATGAAGTTGAAGTTTCTTAATATCATTCAAATTTATATATTATAATTACTTTTACTTTTATTCTGTCTTATTATTTATTTTATTTTTATCGTTTTAAATAAAAATATATTTCATTAATATTAATCTCAAGTATTTTCAGTGATAACTGATGTTCCCGTTTGATTTTGCACTTTGCAGTATCAGAAGGCGTTTAATGGTAAAACAAGTGAAGTTGTGTACAGGAGGGGTGTCCGGGGGTGATTTGATGAGGAGGTGGAAGTCCTCCCACCAGTGAACACCTCACGACAACCCTCTCTCAGACACTCCCAATATAAAGCTGCAAAAACTTTTCCCTCTGCAGTGGCTCCTTCAAACACACTTCAATATGTCATACATAAAGGTAACATATCCATTACTATGTATACACAATTATTTAGAATACATTTATTTAATATATTCTTTATTTAATATAAATATTCAACTAAACTAAATAATATGCCATTGATATTAACCACTCAACGTGGTTAAATTTATTCATGAAGTTAGTTAAGAAACACATTAATTAAAGCTAAAATTGTTTAAATTTGTACAAGAATAACAACAATTACATATTGAAACCTGAGTTTTATCCTTGAGTATTTGTAATCTATTTTGCTAAGATTGGACAATAAAACTGTAACAATAACTAAATTTCTAATTTGTTAAAATCATCTAAAAATTCGAAGCAGTGTTATATAAGAGATTATAGAGAAGTAGTTTGTATAGCTTGGCTTGCTAAAAAAAAGTATGATTGAAGGAACCATCTGACACTATTTTGAATCTTCTATTATGTATATTAACATTTTTGGAAATCAGTAATAAGAGATAATCAAGAGCTGAATTGCTTAATATTTTGTGAGTATCAATCTGGGTATTGAGCTGCTCCAGTATAATATACGTTTTACGTGAGACTATAGTTATATACTACACAACATGAAAATTCGTAATTACATTTATTGATTTGATAATGCAGTCCAAATATGTTATATATTATACATATACTTTAAAATGCAGTAAGGTGGTATTAAGGAAACATAAAAAAGTGAAAATTATTCACAAGAAGAAAAAATGCATATAACACGGTTTCAGTTCGTCGATCTGAAGTGAAGATGACTGGAGAGAGGCAGACATATGGACATATCCTCACTCTGTCATATGAAAGCTCAGTCAGATATGTCAACCTCGGCTTTCAATATTTTGAACAAAGTCAACTCTCCCCCGTAATACTGTCTTCTCATTTCTCCTCATGATGAAATATTAGGTCGAAATGTTAGTCCCATTTCGTTTAGTTCATTGTGCTTGTAATTTTTAGTTATATATACACACGCGTATAACTACTTATATTAGTATTAAATTAACGTTAATCACTTCTCTAATTGTATTTTGTTGGAAAAAGTAAATATATGTTTATGGATATAATATATATATTAATTAGTCAGTATTTTGAAAAAAATACATTCTTTGATCTCTTTTTTATTGAAGTTTGGTCTAGTTTTGAATATATCTCCAACAGCTTGCCCCAACGTTTCGTCAACATTTGTAGACATCATTAGGGTTAGATCAAATACATAATTATTAGCGTACTTGGTTGATTCCAAATATGATTACCTTAATATATATATACTTCGAATAAAATGAAAGGTCCGTGTGGACAATAAAAACTTTAACAAATAGGAAAGAACACAAAAATTCACTACAGAACTCACTTTGATATTTCGACATTCATCTTTATAGGGAAGAAGTGCAAAGTACTCGCGTTGAGAAGCAAACTTCTACTCAACCAAACTTCTACTTTTTGATGGAAAAATTTACAATCCAACAAACTTTAACAAACTAAATAACTGCATTCGTTGTGTGAACTAGTTACTTTTAATGATTTAACTACACAATAATAAAAATAATAATGATTATTATATTACAAAATAATAAGTAATAATAATAAAATAATAATTATAAGATAATTATATTTTAGCTACCTGTCTGTCTAGGGGTATAGATTTGCTATCAAACTATCAGTTTATTATTTCCTTATTCATATATGCTTAAATTAAGTTATAACAAAATAATACTCTTTTAAATTAAAAAAAAATGTTGAGTATTAATTATAAAAATAATAATATATACTGTGTGTATACAATGGAATTTATCAATGTGATCAATGTATGTAATGTTTTAAATGTGTGTACAAAAGTTCAATTACCCATCACTCTAATTTATTTTATCCTGGAGCTTATTATCAGTACGTTAAATGGAAACCATACTAGATAGTCCCCAGTGACTCTGACAACCTTCATGTACGTGGTACGCAAAATTAGAAATCAATAATATTTTTAGATTACAACTTCAAGTTTAATGGGATTGAAATCACATTAAAATAAAAATTAAACGTTGTAAAATACTTCTGTGATTTAATAATTCTACAATTTAAATAAAATTACACCAAAGTAGTAAATAATTCTCAATATTAATACTATCTAGATGGTGATGAAGAATTATTGTCATCAGAGTATTTTCAATAAGATATTCAACCAGATAACTTAATAGCATTTCCCAATATTTTAAATAAATAATACATGGTCATGTAATAAAATCTTGTGAAAAACTAAATCGATTGATAGTTACACTTCAGAATTGATTACCATCAAAAAATTTAGATTTAATAAATTAATGACTGATCATCAAAAAGACTTTCAGGAATGTATCATTTTACAAAAACTGATATAACAACATAAATAAGTAACAAAACGAGTATTAAATGTTTTATATTTTCATTCAGATGTATTGTGATACATTCTAATAAAGAATATTGTTAATGTCAGTAGTAGATTTCCTGTGTTTATCAAATTTATATATACACATAAATAACTTTTTCGATGAAAATGTAATCTGAAACGGACAAAGTTAATGTATTTATAAAAACAAGAAAATTAAAACCACACACTTACAGTCTATAATTTTGGGTTTCTAACAGTCTCTGTACCAGTGCGCTTGGTAACCCTTTCTTATCTCTCCTGAAGATGGTAAAACAGAAAATTAGAGACTGTAAGTGTGTGTGTGTTTTATTTCGTTGTTTTCTATCTATATTGAACTTTATATATATATCAATGATCAAACAACAATATGAAATGGAAAAAAAAACTAAGATCTTTCAACCGTAACAAGCGGTCTTCGTCAGAGTCAAAACCCAATTCAGTGTTTATGTGAAATCTTGTTATATATATATATATATATATATATATATATATATATATATATATATATATATATATATATATATATATATGGTATACAAAAAAGTGCACAATGTTGTAATTACTTATTATTATTTCGAGCAGTGATTTTTTGTCAAGCTAAAGTTTTTATATGCTTTTTCTGAGTCACAGTTTATATTTTGTTTTTACAACGATATTATTGTTATATTTTTATAAACTGTATTTTTAATATTCTCATAATATTTATTTTCATTTCTCTCTTATCTACCATAACTTTTTTCTAATACAGCATTGCATTACTTTTCTGTAGAATCATATTTCAATTTTTGGTATTATATACTAAATCAATCTCATTCCTAACATATTTGTTAACTGCCTTCGTATTTCTTCACTATCTTTGTTTGACTGTTATTGTCAGTCACACATGCGGTATCGCTAAAATATAGACCTAGTGACAAGAATGCACACTCTAATGTACCCTCTTCTATATTTGAGATAAATTGATTTATTTAATAAACAGAGAAAAGCCTACAATTTTAAAATATATATATATTACAAACATTCGCTAGGTTATTTTTTTAAATACTTAAAAAATTTAAGCATTATAGAAATAACAAGACAAAAATAAAAACAAACATTTCAAATTTTTGAACTTCCGAAGAGTAATAATACACATTGTAGTCTGAAATACACAGTGATATGAAAAACAATTTTGGGAATCAAAAACCAGCCAAGCAGTATAAAGATTAATTTGTTTTTGTTAATTAAACAGAAAGGGAATGTAATTAAAATGAAGTGGGTGGGAGAGTAAGGCGATTGTGGCTGGACCTAGTGTTGCATAAGCGGATTGGTTCGTGAGGCCCTCATTGCAGCAGAATAGCTTGATATCACGCCTTTCTGCCACTCGTCTGAAACACCTGCACGTAGCACCAATCGAGCATTGCCCACAACCATCTCTAACAAACCATCCTATGTATCCCCACCTTCCAGCAATTCATGATTTTTATATATTTACACGATATTCGACTGTGTGATAACACATTCTTCACAAGCATACGCCAGCTAAGTACCAAAACATCTTTTTAAAAGTATGACTTCTACAAAGGAAATTTTGTTTGTTCGTCTACCAACGAAAAGCATTTTGTGATTTTCCTATTCATGAATCGAAATTGTTATATAATACAGCAATTTAAATAGCAATATTATATAGCATATAATATTCATAAATTATATATCTCTTTACAATAATGAGTTTGTAAAGATTAACAATATAAGAGTTTATTTTCTTCTAATTATAAGGCAATAATGCCTTATTGTAGGTTTTTATTGCTTCATATGAATCAAACCTGCTTAAGTCTAGCAGGTTTATACTCACTTATATATGTTTATACTCACAATAAATGTGATTATAAGAAACTCATTCAATTGAAAAGGAAGTGTTCTGGGGCAAAACACCACTCGATTTTCAATGGAAACATACGCTGTTTTTTAGGGATTGTATTAAATACTTAAAAGAAATAAATAAATGATGTTGCCTACAGCCATGAATGAAAATAAAAATTGTAAACTTCACTAGAAGTGATTAATAAGATGGATTCATATCGATGTTTAGTATACATGAGAACAAAGCTGTCCTCATTTCAGGAAGATCAACAAGAGCAGCCTACATCGAATGCTTATTATTTACCAAAGCAGAACTCGGTCTATGCGTTCCATCACTTTGGATTGTATTTAATATTTATTACATGTGTTTTACAACCTCTTTTTAAAATATCTCTATCATCTAAGCAAAAACTTTCAACTTGTTAATTTAATTCCAAATAAATAAATAACTATTGTGTAACAGTTTTCTAAACAATGTATTCTAAAAGGTACTTTTTACACCCATTACATCCTGTAAATATTCTATATGAATTAAAAAGTCAGAAACAGAACGATTTTAATTATAACCGTGTAGATTTTTTTCTAACGGAAAAAATTGATTTTTTTTATATTTGAAAAATTTGTACCTAGCATGCAGTTCTGTTTCAAGACTAACACGAATTTAAAATAAAATTTTAATTATTATTGTTGTTTTAGATGATAAGATATTCTGACAAAAGTAAAGACACCAAGGAAACCGAAATTGAAAACTCTGGGAACTTTAAGTAGTGAATTTCTGTTGAGGACTCTATATCGACAACTTGTCTCAATACTTCTATACCTCTATATTTCATAAAAGTTGATGAATGAAACTAAACATCACAGTTTAACAATATAAGAGTTAATTTTCTTCTAAATATTTCTATACATATAAGATTCAAACCGAAACTTCCCCCTCTGAAACTCTGGTCCCGAAATCTCCTCAACTCTCCTATTCTTTACAATAGTCTTAATATCCCGTTTAATTTGATCATTTTGCTCTGAAGTCTACTAGAGGTTTTCCCCTGCTCTTGAAATAGATTTTCAACGTCATTGTTTAGAAAGTTTAGTCCATTATCACTTCACATTCGCTTAATCTGCTTCCTAGCCTATCTATAAAACGAGTCTTAATTGTTCAATAAATGCTCCATAGTTCTCATAAAGTAAGAGCTTTCATTATTACTTAGTAGTAATAATTATCATTAGATAGAGTTATTAGTACAGTAGGTAAGGTATATTTTATCTTATGATTTTACACCTATCGGACTCCATCCATGTAGGTTACTCCATATGAGGTTACCGATTTTTCTAAAGACCCAGTCATTTCCACTGATTACACCAACTTATTGTGGCTTTCTTGCAAAGTTAACCCTTTAAAGAATACGCTTCTCATGATTTATACCATTTTTTCTAAGATTATGGTCACTAGTTTCACACATAAAGCTTCTTTCACATTTTTTTAAGACGACGTTAATTTAATAATCTAAATACAGTTTGATTGATATCAAATTTAATTTTAATTTAGAGATACCTAAAACTTGCAGTAGTTTCAAATTAACTTCTTCATATATAAGAAGTGCCTTACTCATGAAGATGTGATACCACCACAATTTGCCTTAAAGCTTTTTCTCTCTGGTACAACAATGTCATGAAATACATGATCAATGACTAATGTCAATAAGTTTTTTCATTGGCAATCGTATGTTGGTAGCCCTACCATCCACAGATCATCCATCAAATCTAAATCTTTTACTCCCATATCTCTCTTTGCTGCAAAATTTAAATATTTATTATTGTATTTTAAGGCATCACAGTTTTTACTGTGTGTTTAATTTTTGCAATAAAAGGATTATTGCAAAAAAATTAAAAGCATTAAAGTATTTACTTTTATAATTTTTGCAAGATCTACTTATGTGTTTATTCTTTTTGCAATAATAACGTGCAAGGTCTAATTTTTTTTTAAGAAACGCTATCTCAACTTTTTTTCCTCTTCCAACGTGTTTTCATTGACGTCTTTTAGGCATCTTTTAAACATTACTTCATCTCTTAATATCTCAAATGTCATGTTTTTGGTGCTTTGAAGTCATTTGGAAGTGCTCATAATATATATCAGTGCCATTTCGTCTGAGAGTTTACTCCTATATCACTCAACTTGCCAATTAAATTGTCTATATATTTCTGAAATTGCATTATATAAAATCTATTTTAATGCTTTAACTTATTTGAAGTAAAATCAATACTATATACACCATTCAACTTTTTATAATTTTTTAACAATATTAGAAGTTGTTACATTTCATAATATAATCTGTGTTATAGATTAAAAACCATTATCAAAATTATCCTCATCTTGAAAAATAACTGTTTTGATTTTAAACCATTTATATTTGATTGTCACTTAAATAATAGCACAATTAAGTTTGACAATTAGTTTTAAAAGCAAATATTTAGCTCTTTTATAAATAAAGTAAGCAAAACCAAATGCTATATGAAAAAATATCGTAAAATAACAACACCTTTTTACATTCCTTGACAAATTCCCAGTATTATATGTACATATATCATCAACTATTGCCGTCAAAATTAATTAATTACAAATATCACACATATAAGGCAAATTTTTTTTTATACGTTTCAGCATGCTTTAACTCTGATATAAAAAGTAAGCTTGCTGTAGTCGTTACTTTACCGATAGCAAACAATTCTGATGTAACAACTATCTGTTCAAATTGGCAATCTTTGGTAGAGTTTATTAAAGAAGTTTTAAACCTTATATATGTGTTAATCTATAGAAAACGTCCTGAATCAGTAATGCGTAACTTCCCCTATTGGTTTTGGACTCAATGTTGTTCAAGTTCACTAACTTTCTCTCTGTGAAGCGCACTTCATAGTTATTACTGTAAGTTAAATCTTAACTTACGATTCTGTTTTGTGTATTTTAATTTGTGTACATTTTAAATATCTATACTATTTAAATATATAATAAACATATATATATATATACTTATAGAATAAATTATTAATGTCACGAATTGACAAAAAGTGTATATTGTCTAATGCAATTTTAGAAGGCTTTCTATGAATAAATTCCAAGAGAGCGAACAGACAAAAGAAACAATAGAAATGCATGATTCATATGACCATCAATTATTTCACCCTATGTTATACGTTATTTTTTTAGCGCATTGAAGGCAAGCGAAAATTGAGTCTTGGATACAATGTTTGTCTTTCGAAAGCATTATTTTCTTTTTCGTCATGACAATGAGTGCTAAAATATTGACGTCATTTTATATCTGTGAGATCTCCCCTTATAGGATTATATATATTTTTAGAATGAAAAATGTTTGTCAATGATTTAGAATCAAATAAAACTTACAAAGCTGACCTTATTGTTTTATATGGAACCGGTTTCATTGGTTTACAATTCAAAAAAAGTCTATGAAAAGCAACAATCAACAAACATGCATTTATAAAAAGATGCCGAATTGGAAAATAATACAAGTGTAAATACTGTGGTCAAAAAAATTTGAAGACCTACAGAAATAATTATATTAATAGTGAATGAAATGATTATTACAATAGAGGTTTAAAAATAATATCTTTAAGAATGTAACATTAACAAAAATTGTACAGTGTTAACAAGAAAACCGAGAGAATAATATTACTCTCCGGGAAAGCAGTATTAATCAAACAATATTAAAAAACCCAAGGAGATAATGAAAACCAAAATTTAATTAACTTAGAAAACTTGAATGAATAATATTTAAATTAGTAATATTACTTTTGTTTAAAGATTTCCAATGTTTATAAATTAGAATAAGCTTCAACCGTTTTAATTGAACCTAAGAACTGATTGATTACACATAGTTATTAATGCATGTGTTCACTCCCACATATGTTTGTATATATGGGAATGGACCCTCATTTATACATATTTTATTTAATGTCTTGCTAATACATTTGCTACGTACTCTTTTCAATTTTTCTGCTACTGGTTTTTATATCTCAAAATATAATCAAATCACTCAAAGATTTATTTTGAAGATCCATTAACAAAGTTCATCTAAACTAAACTATCCACCATTTCAGTCAACGCTGACCATCTGGATGGAGTAATATTTCTTTAACAGTATCATAAAATTATTATAAATAAACCAAAACCAATTGGTTTATTGGTTTTAACACAAATTAAAAATTCTTTCATACATCTTGTTCTCCTTAGAGAATTGATTCAGTAACAGAAAGGTTGTGTTGTTCACTTTTCGACAGACTCATGTTCCTCACGATTGCTATTGGTGATGTACATACTTAATGTATTTCCACACTTTTGTTCATGTAATACATACCATTACATCAATTATTGTATCTACCTCAACTGTTCCTTAAACAGTTTCTCTATTACTTTTTTTTTACTACTTTTTAAATTAATTTCTCTATTGAAACTCACCAAGCGAACAAAAAGTACAATAGTATTAATATCAGTCCTAGTAAATGTTCTCACTAATTAAACATTAAAATTGAATGTCAATTTTATAAAACATCAATAATTTGTAATTAGAGCTGAACAAACCTGCATCTTATTTTTGAGCATTAAATAATGAAAATCTTGCTATAAATTGGAAATAAGTTAGTATGTTGAGGAATATCACTCGGTCTTAAATGATTATTTTTAACAGATCAAGTACATCAATATTAGCAATTGTTTATTTGATTTGTACTCAGCATTGACGAAAGTAATAGCACTCATTCCAGAGTTAGCAACAAATAACATGTTACCCACTTTTTTCTGAATTCTTTCGTCTACTATCTCTTGGTCAGCATTTTTAACCCTTTTCTTTATTTTTCACCCTTTTAAAGACCCCATTACCTCAGCCTTCTTTCATTATCTTACCCTATGTCCTCTTTTACTTCGTTTCACTTTTGACACTAATCAGTCTTTTGTTTCTTCCATAGGTCTTTTACTTTTTTTTAAAAATACTTCTTTTACCTTTTTTTTTTTAATGCTATACCACAAACCGCTTTTTTCTTCACCGTTTATGTGTCTTTGACTTTAAACCAGTTATTTTAATAGAAATATTTTATTTCTGAATCTCTTGCAGTGGTTTTCATATTTGTGTACATAAATATATATGAACAAGAAACATTCCTATAGGACATCAAACAATCAAGAGAAACAAGCATCAAGAAATAACAACTAATATTACTCTCATATTTTGCTCTGGTCGTTGTGAGGAGAAGAAGAACTTGCTGATCTGGCAAACAGCAACTTAAATAATTACTCTATTATTTTTAATTAGTTTTTGTTTTCCAAGCAAGCAAATTACTTCTTCTTGTGATGGTGGTAGGTTAAAATATTGAAGTTAGTTTTGTTGTCGTTTCTCAGTGTTCTTATATTTATATAAATATGATAAATGAAAAAAGGTCCCTCAGGACATATTACACTTAAAATAAACTATGACGCATAGAAAGGAACATAACAGAGACACACTTTTCAATATTTCCACCGTCATGGTCGTCCTCAGGAGAAGAAGTGAATTGACGGCTGGGATGACAGTCAACTAAGGATATCACTGGGTGAGGGCCAAAACAGTGCAGCGGCGAAGGAGAAAAATAAAAAATGAAACCAAGGAGTTGAGATCAAAGAAAAAAATGTTTTTGAAGACAAATAAAGGTGAAGAAAAAGAGTAAAGGAAATATATAAGAAATTGTTAAAAAAGAAAATCTAAAAAACGTTAAAAATATGTGTATAAAATAAGAAACTGTGAGATGATAAAAACAGTTAGAAATAACAAATAAATAAATAAACAAAAAATGAATAAATAAACTAACTGTTTGAATTTAAGCCAGGTTTTGAGCGTGCTCCTAAGAAACAAATGTGGGCTTTCTCAGAAGCTTTTAGAGTAACTTGACTGTTATCACTAGAGACTTGTTTGAAAACTGGGACTGTGAAACAATCATTGAAGCTGAGGTGAATGAGCGTGAATGGCAACAGCGAGACTGCTGTGTTTACCAACCGAAAGCCTGTGGTTATTCATCCGAAGGTATCAGCCTCATAGATGTTAAACCAACTTAAAAAGCATCACATTGGGTACATTTCAAGAGGTTAACACAGCCAGTGGAGATACAGGAGGAGGGACTGTGAATAGGGTAAGAATTAAGATTAGATGGGCAAGTAAATGAAGAACCAGAATCAACAATGGGACAGGTGGGACATCTCCGACGTCCTCAACGTTGTAGACCACCACAGCTCTGGGGATTTTGAATATGTTTGCCGGTCGAAAATGATTGAGACAAGAATCTTTATTTCACGAAGCTTCGCAAAGCATCCAGACCTTCATCATGGCCAATGACACAATACAAAGATTTGACATCCTTCTAACCATAATAACGACTAAGTTAGCACTTCGGGAATAGTAAGTAATGAAGTAGTTCCAGGAATTGAAAAGGGTATCTGCAGTAAGAAAGCTGTATCATTCTTATTTAGAAGTATCAGTTAAAGTATAGAGAGTATAGGTTAATGCATCACTTTATTGAGAGAGCCACAGCTAGAAATTATGGATCTCCTGGGAGACGGTATAAAATGTGAATAACAAAATTTCTTAATATTGGAGAGTAAGTAACACAGAAAATACCTAGCATTAGAAAGAATAAAAAGATCAAGTTCTTTATTAGTAAGTCTTTGATTAGAAGAAAAGTAATTGTGGAAGTGGATTGATGACGGTTAGTATGGAAAGGCTGGGATAGAATGTATGCAAAGCTACAACCACTCATCACTAAGCTATCCTATAGCTCGTTGTCGATGTCCTATAGCAGATCAAGGGAAGAACCCAAACCCCCTTTTAAGAACAAATGTTGAAAATTTCTCTGAGAGGTATATGGAGATTGAAATGATGTCTTAAAGAAAATGGATAATCAGGCAAGTGATAAGACTTAAAAATTTGAGTATTAAGTAAAAGAGGACATTACGGTAAAGAAGAAAAAACTGCAACATAATCAGGGGAGAATCAAGTTCTTTGTAAACAGCATTGTTACTCGAAAAAAAAAATAAACTATTCCATTTCCGTAAATCTTCTCGTCTTTTTCTCTCTCTCTCTCATAAGAGCTTTGACACGAAATTATGGATATAGCAGTTGGAATATATGGACTAAAATTTTTGTTGTATTAACAACTGTCACAAAATGAAATCATCCTTTTGAAATTATAATTAAAAATCACATTGTGACTGTCATAGAATGCTTTATATCTATCATATATTATATGGTGATGTAATATCTTTTCAGACAATCAAGTGAAGTAATGATGATAATTATATTACAGGTGTTCATTGTGTTGGTGAGCTGCAGTGTCTTCGCCTCAGCTGGGCATGGACACAGTCACACAGCAGTCGGTGGGTTGACAAATATATAGATACTTTTTCATATTTTTCAGTTGTATAGACATAATTCACTATGAATCAAAAATAATAAATAAATAACCAATATATTTCTATGGATTGATTTTAATGCTTCATTGATAGGATGAATCGCTTATAATATTTCAAAATGTAATACTTAAGTAATGCTCTTCATTAAAAAAACTCTTATTCATTCAATTTTAAACTAAACCATTTAAATTAATTTTTTATTCTTTCTGGCTATCTCTGCTTTATTTGACCAGACTTTTAAAAGGAGGTACATTTCTTATTGAATCATTTCTCCATTGCATTCAAATATTTACATTTTAAAATATATAATTCTATTAACTATAATTAATAATCAATTAGAAAATTACATTAATAATTAAAAATTATTAATATATATAAACAATAATTAGTGTGTAATATAAATATATATAGATAATTCGTTTTATATTTGGATAGCTATTCGCAAAATCTGTCACAAATAGCGTCCTAACCCTGAACCTCAACAACAAACCCATTCACACACACATACACACGCACACACACGCACGTACACACACACACTCTCACACTCTCTTGCTCTCTTACTCTCTCTCTCTCTCATATATACCACACACACACGCACATACACACACACTCATACACGCACACAACGTCTGTGAGAAAGAGAGAGTTTAGAAATTTTACGATTTTATTTTTGGATACAGTTAAAATGTAAATGACAGTTCGAGTAAATAAGAGTTAAATATGTTATAACCTAAAAAATATCATAGATGGTTAACTTGATTTATATCACTATAATTTAATTGGTAAACAGTAGTCAATATTATTTCTAAAACTACATAATTAGACAATTAATATAATTGAATTATAATATTGCACGGACTATCAGTTACTAATTATACATAAGTGCTTGATGCCTGTACTACTATTAGGACAGATGCAGTTCATTATTCTTTATTGCTTTTTATCTTTAATAATACATTTCCATTCTCCTCCATTGCGTAGTTTTTCATTACTTCAACTTAAGTTATTCTTAATCTTATGATATTCAAAATATAACTGAAGAAATAAATTCACCGTATTCAAACGAAAGAAATTTTAGTCATATTTACAAGATGGTTTTATTTAGAATAAATTAGGGATATACGCCTAATTTATTTTAGAAAACTGAAAAGTATCCGAGAATAACGAAAATATATTGAACCAGTGGTTACTACTTTGTATGGTAGAGTATAGTGGAAATTTTTGATAATTGTGGCATAGGTGAAAAATTATTATTTACATAAAGTGATATTATTACAATATTAATTTTGAATAATCTAAATTTGAATTTAAAAGTTTTTATATATAATTATCTTAATATATCTTAAATCCTATTAATTGCACTGTTCAGAATTTAATTTGTTCTTGAGCCCTGCTTATGAACTGTTTATATGTCAATGCAAAATATGTTTTTCACAGTTAATATATGTGAAATGAATCCGTTGCATCCAATTAACTAGAGATACAAAAAGCAAATTCAGAAAGAATACTTTACATGAATAATGTTTGAAATTAAAAACATTGAGTAAATTATTTTAGTCGTGAGAATGCGGTCGAGGTTGAGGATACTGCTTTGGAACAATATATCCATGACCCCAGATCTCTGCTGAGGCAGATAGGAAATCTTTTGCATGGCGTCTCTTAGAGGGACGCATAGCTGACGGGCTCCAACCTGCACGATGCAGAATTCTTATCTTTAAAAATCTTTAAAAATATTCATTTCAATGGAAATGAACTTTAGAAATTAAAAAAATAGATTTCTGGATATAGGATTAATCTGGTCAACCGAATTGGTCAATTTATTCGTGAACCGAATCCATTTATGTTTCGGATAAATGATATTAGTTTAATTCAGATAAATTAAATTGCATTTATAATTTATGTTAATAATATTTTAAGGTATACAAAATATAGTCTCAAGTCTCAAACAAGAAGTTTGAAAATTAATTCCACACTTTTATTTGTTTTTTCGTTATATTACATTTATAATAATCTACTACTTCAATTGAATTACACAGAAATATTTTATTTGTATTTTTGAAGAAAATGCGACGAAGGGTGTGTCAAAAGAGAGAAAAATTACACAATAAATTGAGAAACGAATCACACAAAAAGATTTGTTAGTGAATTCAAATAGTTAATTATGAATACTTTTAAAGATACTTTAGACCACTCTATATCTCTTGTAACACAGAAAACAATACATAATATAAAAATTCCTGTATATAATTTATGCAATAATCCTTCTTAGTTGTTGTATAAGAACATCCAGGGAAGTTGAACAATTTTCTCTGTAAGTAAGATAAAAAATAACAATAAAAAATATTTGACATTTTTGCATAATAATGTAAAAATGAGTTATTGATATATCAAATACGGGAATATTTGATTAAATCGAATGAAAGGGGTTGATGTTGTATTAAAGCAAATATTCTGGGATTAATATTTCTTTATAGATTGAACAATAAATATTTAACATACGATGTTTCAAACATTTAAAAAAATATATGATTTTAAGATCTTATTCTCCCTTTTTACTTCTATATCTTAAATATAGAGGATTGTTAAATAATATATATTTCTATCATTGCTAAGTTTCAAAACTATTCCCTTAATGGCTGAAGTTAATTTCCACAAGACAGCTGCAACAGAACTGTTACACTCTCTGACTAATATCACAAGGTAGGAATAATGCTGCTATATGAATCAAACTCCTCACTATGTTATCATTTGAAAAGTTAATTTATACAATTTATAAGCTGTTTTATATTGATGTTTATGAATGGATATACTTATATTAGTCAAAGCAGTATAATACATGTAATTTAGTCTTACAATATCAATGTTGTTATCAAGTTATATACAATGTTATTGTAGTTTGTAGTATTGTAGTTAAAAAATAAAAGATAATCTGGAGATCTCTGCACTGATCTTTGCTATCGCTAAGCATAAAATGAAACTCTCTGACAATAAATTTAATTTTGTATTTTAAGTGAGTGTCAGACGTAATATCAAACTCCATGACAAAAATGATCGAAAGTTCAATCAATTTAATGAAATATTTATTTGAATGAGATTATATCTATTTTAAGAGCTACAATAAACTTGAAATTGAACAAAAACTATCCGGCACATTATTATTATTATTAAATTCGCTAAATAAGTTTCAAGGGACTTTTGTCCTCAGCAATCATATCTCTATCATTCAGCATCTCTTTCAAGATTCTAAAATCAACATTAGATATTAAATTAATATAATATAATTTAATTGAAGTTCATAACTCTACTAGTAGAAGTATATTTCTCTTTCACTAGTTTCACATTTGATTTACCAAAAATACTCAACTTCTAGAAAGCAATTGCCTGGCATTTACATACAATGTGTTCAATAATTTTCGTCACTTCCAGAAATAATCAGATCATCCATTCTTCGTTTGATGTTAATTGTAACTTTCAAAATTGATAGTTAAGAAACAATGTCCTGTTAAATATTTTGCACATATGTTTAAATATTTATAATTTGTTAACCTGTGATAAATTAATTAATACTTAATTTATAATTACTTGTTATAATTAATACTTATAATTTATTATTTAATACTTATTATTTATTATTAATTTATATTCTGTGAATATTTATTATTTTTAACTCGTATATTTGCCAGATAAGAGTACCCTTCTTGACATCAGGATGTTTCTTATCCAACAGGTCATTTTTAATTCCTTCTATAACGCCGTAAAATATTCTACGAGTAGTGTCTGATTATATATAGGATAAGCAATTAATATTTCGTCCGTGAAATTATTGAAGATCCCATATTTCCAAGTAGTGTAACTAGATCAAAAGTTACCATTTTTGAGACTAAATTAAAGAGTGGAAGGACATTTGATATCTTTTCCATGCTTTTCAAAGTAGTTATAGATTCTGTTATCATTAGATACGCTTATCTTGGTGATTTTTTCAAACTTCTTTATAAACATTTTTTATTTTTAGAGCAATGCATATGACACGATGGATTATTTTACAGATGTAATGGTATTTTTGTTTATACAATAATGTAGACATAGGTTCAGAGCACATGTTCTACAAAAAGGATGTCTTACATCAGAACATTTCTTCGTATGGTCTCTTGTGCATGTCATTAGACAACGTATTTGTTATGTGGCCATTTCAGTTTAGTCTTTCATTTAAAGAGACCATTTTTTATACAAATTCATTTGTTGAACATACTGCATAAGCTCAAATGCCAACACTGTTACTCATTTTACCTTTCTCTTTTTTTCATCCTGAAGCATAACATTATTTAGTAATTGTTGTCCGCATTCAAATGAAGAATTGAAGTTCTTTTGAAACATAGAATATTGGAAGGGAAAACATTATCTAGTTTCACCTAGAGTTACGTGTGAGATTTTACTACTGTCATGGATACGTCTTCATTACAATTGAAAAAGTGATGATAAATGTATAAAAATAAATTGATTGATTAATAGCGTTGTTATTGAGTTTTATTATATTGTTACTAATAATAAAATGGAGTGTAGGATTCTCAAGATGTTTTTATTGCACCAGTTATTTGAACTATAAGCGCACTTAAAATATTTTCATTTTCCGAAATAGCGAGAATCATAATCCGGGCTGATGAATAATCCTACTTCCATACCATAGTCTTCATACCAGTTTTATGAGGTTTAAAAAATCAGTAGAAATATTTTAGTGATATATGATAAGTTATAAAGTCAAACCACTGGACTGTTTCGTAGAGTTATGGTATTCTGAAGAACCTTTATTAATAACAGGCAGAGTGCTATTAGAACTAATATTAATACTAGTACTAGTATTAATATAATACTAGTTTAAACGGAAAGTAAAACATATTAATGTTAAGTAATGAATCTGAACTGAATTGATATAGATAATAGCTTCGTAAAGACAATAGAACTAAGTGTGATGAACATTTACAGTGACTGTTATTATTGTGGTAAAGCTGAAATATGTTCCTTATCAGTCATAAGTAAAGTGGGAGCAGAAATATCTATTTCACGTTGAGAACTTTTAAAAGTAAATTAGTTGTTTTGAAACACACTGTTCACAGAGGCATTAAATTCCTATTTATTCTTCTTAAGTCCCGCGGCTTTATTAGCTTTTTTTTTTAGCATGTTCATTATTAACAGCAATGTCTAATACGTGTTAATTAAACATGTTAAATTCCTATTATTAATTTTGTATAACTCTGATAAAATGTATCAGAGACTTTAAAAAATAAATAAGAATAATAATAAATAATAAATAAAATTTATCCCTGACTTTATTAGGGAATACACAAGCATAAAATCAAGTAATTTTTATGAAATGTTACATAATGGCTATAATCAAGACAATACTGTGTCTAGAGTGCTACAAAAAACAGGAAAACTATATTTCCTGTAGACTGGTTTGGTCCTGTGTAGCGTGTTGTGTTAGTCCTGATAGGTCAATATTTAATTATTGGTGAGGATCCTACATTTTTTATGTGAGAAATGGACACCTTGTCGTGCATTATGAGTACCTAAAGTTTTATCTATATATTATAATAAACTTGACTTGGTGAAACAATGAAGTCCCGATATACATAGATTAACTGAACTTGAGAAACCAGTTAATAATGTTTTAAATGATCATCCATTTAAATGTTTGCTCGTAAAACAGAAGCTAGAAGCAAACTCGTAAGTGAATATGGGCACAATAAAAACAAAATTTCAACTATCGTCGTTCCGTAAATTTTTTAATTTAAATATTTATAGTAAGAATGAAATATTTCATATTAAATATCGTTACGTTTTTGTGTCTGAAAGTCTGTATATGTATATACTTCAATACTGCGATTTTCAGCTCTTCTTAGTATATTAGTACCGTGTCATTTAATAGTTGAAAGACATAATGGGTAGTATTCTCAGGGTGGAATCGCTGTCTCCTGTGACACTTCATGTCAGCTCGTCACTCTTAGCATTCTGAATAGCTGCCAGTCAAGTAATTACTTTCAGACATTGAAATCTCTTTATGAAACTAAGTTTATCTTCTTCAAAGCAAGTGTTTAATCTTATTGCAACATAAGAAAACAATGATTTAATAAGTTCTCTAGTGTGGTATTTCAGGAAAAAGGGGTTCTTTAAATTACCAGAAGATTTGTTGTTTAATGTGGAAAACATATTATAGAAGTATGTAATGTATTGTATATTTCAATAACAAACTTACAAATAAAATTATTTCTTTTCAATAAAAATTGTATTATCAATATAAAAATTTGACTAAGTTTATCAAAAACAGTTTTCACTTAACTTAAATCAAAATTACAATTGAAAATATAAAGGTCTTAATTTTGTTACAACGTTAACAGAAGCACCTAATTTTAATCATCAAGCAATAACAGTTTTAAGTAAACGATTTTTACTAGTATAACATAAATTAGTACAAGCTAAGGTATGATATTCTGAAAACATGTTACATTATGTTACAAGAGGTAGTAATAATGTTACTTATTAGGTATATGGCATTCGTCAATTTTGCTGTTAATGCTAGAGAGCTTGTCTTTGAGCTTATTAAGAATGATTTAGTTACCTTTTCCCCTAACCTCTGGATACCACATTGTATAGTATGTAGTGTAGGATTATTGGCTACCGGCTACACAATAATTACAGTAAGGTAATATATGGTACTTTGAAGTTGACATTATAGTTGTAGAAATTTCATTCTTCTTACAAATTATATTTTCCCTTGTGATAGGTGTGTTATCTCTTCCAAAGATGTTTGTTTACAGAACACAGAATTTTTTCCGGTGAATATTTGATTACAGAATTTGGTGTTTCTTCAATCACCGGAGAAGAGGTATTAAAATAGTATCAGGATTTCCTCCTCGTAACTATGGTACTTACTACAAAAAATGTAGTTCTTAAACAGATCAAGAACAATAAGTCTAGAAAAGTAGGTTTGTTAAAAGTGCACCTTGTAGACACGGCATAAAGCGTTGATTGTTTGGATAGTAATAAAAAACTCAAATACAAAAGAATTACAATATCGGATTTAATTTTGAGTTTTAGAAGAGAATAATTGAACAATACCAAAAATAAATAGTTTTTTTTTTTAATTTTAAACAAACACCTATGGAAGCTTTGAAACAGCCATCACAATTAATTATACCGTCACCCATCTACGGATTTTTATTTCTTTCAAACTGTAATTTAAAATTATGAATTTTGGTAATTTTATTAAGCTTCTGGACCTCAAGTGTTGGACGTTGGGTGTTCTACATGGCAAGGAAGAACACTAAGTGAGTTTGTCTCGAACTTCTTCATCAACTTAATCCACTGGTTAAGAAGATAAAGTAAATTATAGCTTACTTGAGGGTTGGCTTCCTATTAAATCTAACTACCCCTTTGGCTAGATTGTTCTTAGACGACCATCCCCTCTTGGCACTCCTCTCATCAGCCATATCGACATCAAAGCTATTTGTTAAATTTATCCGTTCTTTCAAATCCCTGTTTCATTCATGAGCATAAATTATTTTATTAAAATCCAAAAAGTTCTTTTAAAAACATAATACAACAAAATATTATGCATTGTAATTGTTATTGAGTTGATTATTATTTAAGTCGAAATTCATATAATTTATTGATCACATAGTTTATGTAGTATGCTTTTTAAAGATCAATACTTTACACTACCTTCTGAAACATTATTGAAGCTTTTTTTTTAATTTACTTAACATGTTTATTTTTTATTAGGTGTTATTTGTAAATAATCTAATGAAAATCTCAATTATATTCAACTAGAATTATAATTCAACTAGACGACCCTTGACCCCTTATGCCACTCAGTGTTAAAAAATTATAGCAGTAGTTAATAATATACATTCACTTACTGTGATTAGCAGGAATAGCAGTTACTGCTATTTCTGGTTATTAAGTCACAAAAACAAAGATTTTTATATGGTGCAAATATTTGATATAGTATTATTAACATGAATGAAGATATATACACAATAAGTATATTTAATAAAACAACAAATAATATACAAAAATTCAAATAATGAAATTTAAAAGTAAAACATTTCATTTATAACATCAATTCAAGGTATATACAATCAAGCATATTTAAAACAAACAAAACCAAAACCTGTAAATTGAAATTTACCGGTTTATATAAATGGAATATATAAATGATATATTCCATTTATTTTATCCAACATAAAATAACATTAATGAAAGGAATGTGTCATTACCTTAAAACAGTCGTATTTAATCATACATTTGTGTTCAAGTTTATATTCCTAAAATTATTCAAAATTTCATAAATAAAATTAAATTCAAAATTATTCCTAAAATGCTAAACTTCCAAATATGATTGTCAAATCGAAATGTTGGTTTTGAATTGATTTGAAGCAGGAAAACTGACCGATTCCTGATATAAAACAAATTTTATATATGTATAACAAAAATTAACAGCAAATACGTAAAGATAAAAAAATCGTCTAAACAACCGTAACATATTCAAAAATGGGACTGAGATCTTTCGTAGAAAAACTCGTAAGGATTATTGTATAACATAAATAGATTTTACATCTGAAGTCATTAATTTTACTTGCATAGGTTGAAATAATATATTTTTCACTCTGCTTTCTTTTTAATGTCATTATTTGTAAAGTAATATATTACTCACTGTTTTCTTTAATATTTATTTGAATAATTCGTCATAAACTGAAATTAACAGGTATTCCAATTTTCACATGTGTGCAAATATTCAAACAAGAACATCAGAGTTTTATAAGTATATAGATAAATGGAGGTGAGCTATAACAGTACTTGTATTGTGTTACTCATTATGATGATTAAAATGAATTCCGAAAGAAACGCCAAGTCTCCACACAATAAATATTTTATCAAACATTGTCACATTTCTAACACATAGTCTTCATCGCCAAGATAGATACTATAACAGGGATCTAGATTTTCCTTTTGTTTTAGGACTTGAATTATTGTTTATGGGCTGTCTGTGAATTACTTTGAATATCATCCGTTGGTTCACAGCAAAGGACAACTTAGAGCCTACAAAGTAGACTGAATGTGACGAAGACACAGAAAATAGTAGTTAATTTTTAGGTCATTAATTTTATAGTAAACAGACTGATAGTTCACCTTTTAGTGTCCCATGTACACTAAGTGCTTGCATGTACTGTAGGTACTTACAGTAGGTACAGGCATGCATTTTTTATTAACACATGTTTCTTGAAATGTGTTGAGTTTTCAAATTGTAAATATGTCTGTCAGAACTGAACCAAGTATAAATCAAATACTTTCAATATGCATACGAAGAGTTGAAACTTTTATTTATGGAGCCAAGTTCAAGGATAGTTTACATTCTCGTCTCATTACTATTCTGGAGAAGGAGAATAAAATTCAACATTATAAGGCCGTTCGTAAAGTTGCAAAATATTATTCCAACTACAAGCATATATATCTCATACTTGGTTAGCTTAAACATTATTGTTGCTTATAAATATTTAAAAAAATGATATCAGTCATATTTAAAATAATCAATGGTATCAAATAAAGAAGGAATGAAATATTCAATTCAGGGTTGCATTATTAATAGAATTGCTAAAGTACTATCCCGCAAATCAGCAATGCTTGTCAGTTTGAATTCAATCCTTCTAGAAGAACTCATCCATTCAGCTCAAGTATACATCTATTATATTCCTTATAGTGTTCCTCCACGTTTGTTTTTCTTCATGAATGATTTTCATCTACCATCCTTTCAGTCCTGAAATCATTTCAACTGAAGTAAGAAAATAAATAACAAAATATTTTTCAGATAGGATTTTACACTTCGTGACTAAGGTAATTTTCTTTTTCATGGCCGATTTCACAAGAGAAAATGCAATGGGCGAAAACTAAGCAGGAGTACGCTGTCAGGCATGGATGACAGATGACCCGGCAGTAACCTTCTTTACAACCTTTCGTAATGCCACAGCCTGCCTACGTATACTTAGAACTTTCCTCATCATCTACTTAAATATAACAATTCTATAACAAACTTTTTAATCATTTCTCTTTATTTAAATTTCATTGGATTTTATTTTCGAAAGAAATTACTTTTTTAGGAAATAAATGAAGAATATCGGATAACGCAAAGAGCAATTCATTTAATGAACAGATCAGAAATTCATCAAAGTCTGTAATGTTGAAGCTGATTATTTTTCTAAAATATGGAGTTCAAATTTAATGTTAGAACAACAAATATCTAAAATGGGTTGCAAATAAGGTTTTTATGTCATTTTTATTTTTTGGCATTAATAACAATTTGCTTTGGAATTAATCATTGATTAAGCAAGATGGACACTCTTGGAATGGATAATTGCATAATGATTTTATTAGATACAGTACAAGTTGATTAATTTCCCTCTTCATCATAATATCATCACCATGATCCGGCTCTAAGTTATTAGATTTGATACGAGTTGCAAAGCCATACAACATTTCGGTTTAATAATTGGTGGATATCTTTCATCCTTTATTAAATGGTAAAATTAAATATTAAAGTAGTAAACATACATTTAATACTAAATTTTTTATAAACGGTAATTAATTGTATGGAGAATCTTCACAAATTATTTATTTTGTTTGGTTACGATGGAACTTTTCCAAATGTGTGACAAAGTTAAATAATAAATTTGTTTTAAATTGTTTAGTTAAAAAGTAAATATTTAGAAACTACAGTCGTTTTGACGGCGAGGTTGAAATTTGAACTGAATTGTGTCTTGTTTCTATGTGTTCTTTTCTTGTAATAATCGTTTGATGTGTTGTTGTAACGGACTGTTTCATGTTTTATATATGTATATAGTTCAATAATTTCAAAAACATTAAAACTGGTCCAACAGTTTTTGTGATCTTCACAAAACTACAGTACAAAAAAGCACACACAAAAAAGAGCCTAACGAAAATTTTAGTGGAATTAATGTTTTGACGTGGGCAGTTTTGGTGAACTCATGAGTAAGTCTTTCCCAATATCTATCTTTCGAAATTAACTAAAAGAAAGCAAGCAAATGAAAGCCACAAACTTACAGCCTCTAATTTTTTGTTGAACCATCATCAGGAGAGAAAAAACAAGCGAGCACAGTAAACTTCGTCTCCCCATTTCTTCCCTCCTCATAGTAATTGAACAAAAATTACAGTTTGTAAGTGTCTGTTTTTTCAAATGCCTGGTTTTCAACTTTATTTTTGAACTTTTATTTGGCCGATATCAGGTATCTTTTGAATTTCATATATATTATTAATCAGTCAAAAACATGTCCAGGTAACCGATGTTTTCTTTCTCAATTACAATATTTCCAAGTGGAAATACATAGAGTTTTCCAAGAAAAATATATGGAGTTTTAAAAATAAAAAACATGTCTGATGAAAAAAAAATGTAGATATCTACTTCATATCAGCAGAAAATTAAATATTAAAATTAATCAAGTTGATGCTAAATATTAATTCTTAAATATATTTATTTAATACTTACTATTTGTAGATATGTAAAGTAGTTCTCCCATCAAGTTTCTTGATGGATATTTTCATTGTTACTCTAGACTCTAGAGGATTAGTAGATTAAGTCACTTTCCCGGACCCAAAACCCCGGCTCCTAAAACGTAATTATTAACTTAACTCGATTGCCTATTAAGTAATCAAAATTAGTTAGGATTTAAAATTTATTTACAATTTTTATATTTATAATTTATTCAGATATTATTCCATTTACAATTTAACCTACCATTCCACTTCCAGAAGGTTTTAAAAATATTGAAAAGTTTTTGTTTATGTTTATTTCAGGTTGAAATGGAGTATTTTTTGTCACAACAAAGGGTAAATCCAATCCATACAGTCCTTTCTTGTGGATATTTATTCTTCTAGCTTATGTGTGCCTCTCTGCTAACACTAATATTACTTTTCCTGCACTTTTATTGCTACCCTGAATACCTGCTTGTGTTTTATTATAGTTTTGTCAAGAAGTTTAATTTTATTTAATATTTTTTGTTCTGTTGTAAGAGTAGCTTCTTTATTGGTAATGTACTTTCACCTTCTCCTAAATTTAATATGGAAAATTTTTTGAATTTTCTTTTTGAAAATGTAATTTACTCAATGAACTAACGTGACCTTACTTAATTTTGTTATTGAAAATAATAAACAAATGTGCTTCTTACAATGTATTTTATATTTTTGTTTATTTGTTGTATGTCATATTTCTTTCTTTTTGTATTTATAAATTGTAACATAGCTATTTCTTGTTAGCTGTGAATTCGCTTAGTTAGCTTTTGTTAAATAATATTAAATTCATAAATAATTTTTGATTTCAAAACTCAGAATATACATAATTAATTTTGCTACAAATAATAAAAATATAGAGAAACTATGATTTTAAATATATTTGCATTGTTAGTATCACAGAGGTTAATGTTCATGAAGTATTTTAAGAAAATACTGCCATAAAATAGTAGGCAACCCTTTAGGTTGCAGTAACTGTCCCAAAAGAAACACGGAGGCCGAACATTCGAGCACTTTGAACACAGATTCTACATTGGGAGTCCTAAAGTTTGCTTAACTCAAGTATATTTAGAGAAGCGATTTTTAACGTGTACCTGATATCGTACAGGCTCGGGACCGACGGCTTAACGCCTTCTCCGAGGAACGATGTGCTCAGATTTATTCACCTCCCACTTAGAGTCAGGTAGGTATCGAACCCAGGACCTACTAGATCAGAGACGAGTACGTTAACCACTGAGCTGACCTGGCCCTCAGTCGATATTGCCTTGCACACCAGTGTTCGAGTTTACCGAAACCGGTCAGATTCAAACAATATGATAGATCGGACTGCTAACCATTTATTGAAAAAACTCTCAGTTTTGGATGCATATTCAATAGACCTCTGTTCAGAATTATATATTGCTATTTTCTACCAATAAGTCCGACTAGTAATGATCCTAGCTCTCGATATTTGTTTTGCATATGAAAAGCGCACTGCTCTCTAATAATTATTTTCCTATAGAGTTCTCAATAAAATAAATTTTTCGTTCACAAAAATTAGCATACAATTCTGTTTGAAAGTTGATGTTATGACTGGAAGGGAAGAATGCAGAGATGACGATCCAAGAGTCATATGGAATATGTTTCACATAAAACCCTGTTTATCATATATGTTCAAATCATGTAATTGCAAAACAATGTTTTTCCAAGATTTATGTTTTTCAATTTTGCCTTTAGGTAATAATTGCTCTTAACAAGTAATATATTTAATATACTACTCAATTTTTTTATCTTTAAGGTAATTTATAACTGTTTTATGACAGTTATAAATAAATAAATGTGTCAATCAAATAATCGAAATAAAAAAATGACCAATTTGAATCTTAATGAAAAGTATTAAGAATACTTTTAAATGCTTTTTCTAATAAAAAAGATTACCTTTTATAATAGCAAGTAATTTCAGTCATATTTCCTCTTGCAACTTATTAAAATTAGTTTTATCAAAAAAAAATATAAATAAAGAAATAATCAGATATCCATGAAACCGACATAAGTTCAATAATAGTTTTGTGATATTTGTATTTTTTGTTGTTTATCTGTTCTTTTATCCAACTCTTATTTAGGCTAATCCCCATTAATCTTAAAAGTAGCGATGTTTTGTTCATTTTCAGGGACGTATAAAAGAAGTTAATATTTATTTAATACCGTAATGATGCATTAGTCAGAAAATTAAGTGAATATAGAGCCTTAACAGCAGAGACTTGAATTTGTGATTACGGTATGGTTAAAGGGCACCACTTAAAAAACATTGATCTATGTTCCTTCATCCATGTTTTCACCGAAAGGTTAGGTCTTGAATGCTTGATTTTATCCTATACATTTTAAAAAAAAACATGTTTTTATTCTACTTTTTCGAGAGAATGATATGACCAATTTTTCTTTCATTTCACTTTTATAGCTGATATTTATCGGTAAATATTTTATTGAAAAAAAACAGAGGCATTAAAAAAGGAATGAATATGACTGAAATAATATGGAAAGTAATAGAATATTTATATTTGGAGAAAAAGGAAAATATGATTCGAGATTAGTGAAAGAAAAAATTGTAGGAAATAAAACAGGGTCAATGTTCTCTGCGGTATTAGGTCAGAATTTAAAAAACAACACTATATAAAAAATTATTGAAATCCTTACTAGCATATAATAATGGCAGTAAACATTGAACATAATTTCAACAGCAGCCACTATATTTTTAAAGGTAATAATGCTTAAAGGTTTATGTTTCTGGTGATAAGGTATAATATCCTTTATTATGATATCAGGATACATTTTGACATAATGAACACCCACCTTCAAATAAGATGGCTATTTTTATAACTGTAACATAAGAATAACCTACGTTCAAAATTAAACTCATAAAATAAATATAAGAAAGGTTTATTAAAAGTCGATATTAACATCAATAATCATTAAATGTTTTAGAATTGTATTTTTATTCATATTATGAATAAAAGCAGAATAAATGAATATCTGAGCAATAATTTAACGAATATTTGGTTATTTTACATACTCGTAAGTCCTGTTTATTCTTACTTTAATATAATTAAAGTGCAGTAAACATGAATGTAATAGATTTTATGAAGTCGAGGGCCGTAAGTCAATTCTGACTTTTATAGATGTGTGTGTGTGTGTGTGTGTGTGTGTGTGTGTGTGTGTGTGTGTGTGTGTGTGTGTGTGTTGTGTGTGTGTGTGTGTGTGTGTGTGTGTGTGTGTGTGTGTGTTTTGTGTGTGTGTGTGTGTGTGTGTGTGTGTGTATGGGTGAACACAGTTATTTTGAAAACACTATAAATTAAACAATTTGATTAATTAAATTAGTATTATAACCAAAAATTAGTGTCTGTGGTGACCAAAACTAGACAATGTTTTGGGTAATTCACTTTACTTTAATTTACTATATAACCCATTCTTTGATATTAGAGATAATTTTTTCTCCTGAACTATTAATTCTATAGAATTGTATTTTTACAGTTAACTCTAAAATCATATATCAGTAACCAAAATAATTAATAGTTACAAATTTAATGAATATTTCAATTTTACAGACAAACAAAATCATTTTAACTTACGATTGAATCTGAGTGTTTGTAAACTCCATTCAAAACCTTTTGTTATCTAAAACTGTAAAAGCTTAACGGGAGAGAGAAGCTGTAAAAATTATCATCAAGTTGATAAAGTTTCGTAAAACACTCCGTGAGTCACTCACTCCATTTGACATGTCTATGGATTGACCACCAGGTTTGACAATACCTAATAATTCTATGGCAACATTTAAACACATCAAGTAATTAAATCATCATAATTGTGCGTAATATTAGGTTTACTTACAATAAAGTTGAATGTAGCGCAGACCAGATTTTTCAAGCAAGTAACAGCAGATAGAAATTGTTATTTTCATATCTAAGTATATGAGTTATTTATGGAAGTAGTACTAAATTAAATACTGAAGTATTAATACATGAGGGTGTATTGTAAGGCGAAGAAAGTGTATTATATTATAAATAGAAGGTTCGATAATTTTATAATTTCCAGAACTATGTAACAAATGCACATGTACATCTTCAGAGCTTTATAATTTTCAAAAAAAAAAATGCACCAAAAATAAGTTAGTAGACTTTTCAATATTTTTATATATTATATTTACATATAACTTTTATGTATACAAATTTAAACACCAAGAAGTGCAACACACAGAGTAAAAAAACACTCCATCTCAAATTTTCGGAAAATCTATCTTCAGGAGAAAAGAGTGAGGGAAACCAAGCACACCTGAAATGCAGAGGCAGGTGCTTGGCTTCCCTCTCTCTTTTCTCCTGAAGACGGATGTGTGTCAGTTATATGTGCGTTTCATTACTCTGTATTTTACGCTTTTTCGTATTTATGCCCAGTCCGGATCGTGTTTTCCGATTTTAAAATCTGTATATACGTATGATATAAAGAGCAAAGTTTATACCTCATTTTAACATTTCAAAATGAGACTTCTACCGTTGAATAAGTAAGGGTTTTCATAATGCATATTTATAACAATCGTCAGTTATAAGAAATAGTCCGTTATAAAAAGAAGTTCAGATACCACTAGTTTATTTAGTTCCCAAACATCTACTCATGAACGAGTTGCTCTTCTATATTCTTCTCTAAAAGTCAAAGAAACAACGAAGTGATGAACTTGATTCATCCGCCTAATCTTTCTGCAATAATTTTAGAATTTGTAGATCTTTCTCTTTTTTGTTTAAAAATGACCATCTGCAATCGTTTTTAAAAATTTGAAATTCGTTTCCCTTGCTTTCATTTAAAGTAAGTCTTACCAATTCAATTGAAATTGATTAAATTTCAATTAATTCAATTAATTGATTCAATTAATCAACTGAAGTTGATTAAATTCAACTGAAATTTGGTTTTTGAAAGATTTTTTTTTGATACGTAGGTAATGGTAGAGCTCTTAACATCATTTATTATTATTCATCACGAATGAACTATTAAAGTAAGTTGTGCAAAATATCTATAAAAATACATCTATAGTCAGTAGACTAACTGCATTACTATGAAAATTGGACCCAGCAGAATATCTACATCTTGTCAACACTACTGGAGGCTTTGGTGGCTATAGATCGGTAAACAAAAACGAAAATTTACTAGTTGATTTTTTTCCCATATGGGAGGACGGGAATAGAAATCGTACATATTACTGATTGAATAGTATGTGCATTTAATTCTCATAAACTCAAGATATATAGATAGATAACCTATAAACCAATATTTGGTAATAGAATATACAATCAATTTAGTCATAAGGTATGATAACTTCATGTAAAATGTTATTTTCAAGTCAAGAGGGCGATAATAGCATATCTGAAAGTATTAATTTTTCCCTTACATTCGTCTAAAGTGGAGTGAAATTAAACCATTCGAATTAGAACATGAGTATGATTCAACGAAAAACTGTCAAACACTCCAAAGTCTAGTGAAAATCTTGTAAAAAAGATAATATACGAAATGAAGAGATTACTTATCTGAAAGGAACTAAATAAAGCAAAAACAAAGGTTTCCTTATTAAAAACAAATATCATTTTTATAAATAAAATTGAACGTTTGAATACAAAGCTAAAAACAACAAACTCTTTCATAACTTGTTTTTTTCTTGAAAACCAATTTCTGTTGAACGGAGGAAATATTGAATTAAAAATATTTCTCAATCCAGTGAGTGAAAAATGTTATTATACCGTTATTTCTTTATACCATAAAATGATTAATATCATCATTACAACAAAACCTTTTTTGTTGAATTGCACCTAATTAATAAACAATTATTGCTATTTTTATTTATAGTGTCCAAACATTAGGCAGTCCAGGTGTATTTTAAAATTCAAAAGGAATAAAATTCTTGAATTTACTTCTTTTAGGTTACTTATTAGCCTTCATATTATTCTATACATATATTTGTTTATAAATTGTTTAACAAAATTCTTTCAACTATCATATTTTACAATACTGCTCAATACATCATTAATTTTACTATTGAATAATTTTAATGTAAGTTTATATATACTTCAAAAAATAATATTTAATAACTTCATAATAACACATAAATACTGAAAAAACTCTTTTCAATATTTTGATAGCTGCTGCAAGCAGGAGGAGGTATTCATGATTTCATGATTAGTCATAACTTTAAAGTCTCAGTTTATGCATATATTGATATGAATACTCATTTCGTTATCCACTTGTTTTCCAGTGTACTAATGATTCTGACGTATTGTAGAGTTGAATAAACTTAGCCATGTTTTAATCTTACTTAGTTTGATTTATGTATTCAAATACATATATGAGTATAATTTATGTTTTAGTAAATAAGAATTTAACAATAACAACGCCAAATGGAAGTATAAATTTAAGCTGTGCCTTGGATTGGGACTAATAAGTTTCCAGCAAGGTGGGTCCTCGTGAGAGTCAGCAAGTGAATGCCAGCCATTCACTCAATTTGCCCGTCTGGAGAACACTACTACATGACACAAGGATTTGAGTTCCCTTTCTCAATTTTCTACTGTTTTTTGGATATTGAAATGCAGTTAACTGATATAATCATGCCAGATATATTAAAAAATAAATGGATATAATTAGTTAATTAAAAAGGGTCAGTATTAAGGAAGAATATAGATTGAACTGTTGGAGTAAAGTCCCTTTGACTATTATACTTGTAACTGACTTTTTGAGCCTTCAGCAAGAGAAACTAGTTAATATTATCTCCTCCTATTTACCGCTATTATAATAAAGTTAACGGAATTATTTGTTTTTTATTGTCATTATCAATTTGAAAATAACTTTTCAAACAAAACTTTGTGCGATGGGTATTTGCTGTTCCCCATTCCAAAATGGAATTGTCTAAAACTAGTGTTAAAATTAATTCAACCTAATAAAGTCAAGTAGTTCAAACATATCGAACATATATTATAACAAACATATATTATAAATATGTCTAAAATATCCGAATAAAGGTAGCTGTTTTATTCAATGCTGCCGATCCTATTGTATTCAAAAAGCTATTACATTCACTAAATAAAGAAAGGAAAAAAGTTTTTAGGTCATTTCACCTGATTCATGAATTATATTTGTTATTAAATGTAGTAGCATTTTTGTAATGATACTTTATATTTTAATAGTCTTTTAAAAATAAAGGTAAATACTATATGAACAAGAAAGAATAAAATAAATGTATACTAAATTTTACCTTAAAAAAATAACGGTTTTAATTTAAATCTATATCAATATTTAGATGAAAACATAACTGATTTCTTCAAAAATATATCTACTTTTAAGTATTTGGTTTTAGAGAGATTTTATTGATTATTTTTTTGAAAAAATTAATATTGTGTTTTTCGATTACAGCAAAGACTCTCTCCGGCCAATACAACTACGACATACAACACGGATATCATGGAGGAGTCGGGGGAAGCGCACACCCTCATGGATATGGAGGCTTTGGCACCCACGGGCATGGTCTAGGGTACAAAGGCTATGGCTTACATGGTGCTGGTTTTGGACTCAGTGGTGTTGGATATGGTGGTCTTGGAGGATATGCTGCTCATGGAGGCTTTGGTCCCTATGGAGGACCTGGAGGCTACGCTGGATATGCTGGCCATGGTGGCTATGGTGGGTATGGTGGGCTAGGATATGCTGGATTAGGCGGCCATTTGGGATATGGAGGTCATGGTCATGCAACAAGCTATGCCAATGGAAATCTCTACAGCAGTGGACACCATGGCGCCTATCATCATTGGTAGAGGAGTTATTATGTTACCATATTTGTGAAAAATAAACTGTTTTTTTATATATATGTTTGCATGAATTTCTTCTAATATAATAAATCCTGTTCCAATGAACCTTGATTGCCCCCAGTGATAAACTGAGTTTTTGGTTCGTTATACCTACCTAGCACTCTTAAGAAACTATCAATCCACGGTGACGGGGCTGCAATCCTAGGAGTGTCTTTCCTTTTCCTTCTACTCTTTTTGGTCCATTCTTTCTCCATTTCAGGTCAACACTCCTGCTCGTCATGCAGACAAATTCGTAGTCTTATCAGGTTGAGAATAGATTTCTGAACTTAGCTTCATGTCTCACTGACTTGAGATGTTATTTATCTTATCGATGTACCAGCTATCTCTACCAATGAGTAACGAAGACAAATTGGTAAGTGTTCTTGACCAAGTACTCTTGAGGTGGGCCTTGAAAAGTTAATTTCCTCTTCAGGGTGGACGACATAATACTTATGGATCTTAATGTAATTTTTAAACTATTGAGTCAACAATCTGTAATTTTATAAATTGTTTTGAAAAATAAACAGTGAATGAATATGAATGGTATATACCTTTAAGACTTACACATTTAGAGATTCTTTAAAATAATCTCTTTAAATATGTTAAGTAAATTATATTACTGTATAATAGTAATTAAAATGACAGATTTTAAGTATCAAATAAGTTGGGGAAGAAGGTAAGGTTTGTTGAGATGGGATATCTAAATCATTAAAAAAAGTTTTAAAATCAAGAAACTAATTGGAACTTTTTTTATGGTTGGTGAGATGAATATAAGATGCATTTGTAAGATTCCAGTAGATTTTTGCAAAAAGGTATTGTTTATTGACTTCATAGTACTTCCAAAAATCTAAATTATACTTACTTTTATTACATCTAAAATTTTCTTATTCATTTACACCACTATGAAAAATTTCACAACTATTTTTTTGAAAATAGGAAAGTCTGAGTCCAAGAGATCTTAAAGTTTTATGTTCTAACATAAACTAGTTGGTGAATGCTAGTAAACGCAGTTTCACTTCGTAAATTAACCTTTGGCATACCAAAATACATATTTACTAATTGTAATATTAGTGTTAGAAAAAAGTTTGTTTTATTAATTGGCCACAATGTTTTGCGACATCATATTACTCTCTGTGTCTGAGATTTTTAGCTGGCTAAAAGAATTTCTTACCTACTCCGTCTGCCTGTGAAATATTATTTTCATGTGTTTCGTCTTTGGCTGTGGTTTTATTTCTGCAAAACTTGATATTTACAGAAGGTTTGTTTTTGATTCTAAAACGGAATTTTTATTTGTGTGTCACTCTTATCTGCCCTTTATCCTTATTTCCCTCCTCCTTAAATCCAGAATATCATAATATTTACAGTGCTACGCCTGACAGCATTTTTGTCTGTCTACACTCGTTCTAGGCACCTTTCCTCTGTTTTCTTCATGATCCAATCATCAATTAAACTCTTGAAAAAGTTGGATATGGAAAAAGGTTTCCTCCTGCTTCACTCTAATCTCTCTGTATATTTTTCTGGTTATTGCTGTTGAAACGACGTTTTAATGAACAACCAGTACTTATACAATGTTTTACAAATCATAAAACATAATTAAATCATAGCAGTAACTAAGATCTCTTGATCAGTAGTGAGTCTGAACAAGATGACTGACAATTATTTGTTAATCAAATCACTGAATGAGTTTCATCCCATTGATTATCTGTGGTATCATTACCAGGACTTGCTAGTGATACTTGTAAATTATGAGTGCCACAGAGGTTAGTAAACATCGTATTTCAAAAATCCATCATACCTCGTAAATTGGTGTTGTAGCTGACCAACCGGTTTTGCACGTTGTGAATCTTTAAGTGGGATTGATAATTCGACTTCCTGTCGAAGGATGCTCGGTATAACTACCAATTAAACAAGTGATAGCCAATATATTCATACATTTTCTATCATTATTATTAGTTTTATTTTAATTATCTAATATCATTCTTTTACAATTGAAATTGTCAATGTCATGTCTGTCCTCTCTGGTTGGTAAATGATAATGTACCTAAACTAGTGATAAATTATAAACGCAAGGATTTCTTGGTACAACAGGATAAATGATCATTTGTCCTCCATCTAACATTAAAAATACAATACCTCTCGTAGCATATTTTAAGGTGTGGGTCTTTCTAAATCAAAGGTGGAAGCTTTCTAAATCAAAAGAAGAATCTAGTCTTTTATATTGACAAGTGAAAAAATGAAGAATTAAACAGTAAAAGATGGATACCGAAACTATTTAAAATGATTTTCCATTATCTTTGATAGTGGATTTCTTGTAGAAAAAGAGAGTGTTTACTTTCCTGGGGTTTATTACATATATAGTTATAACAATATTTTTTAATATTATAATTGAATGAAATATTTCATGTTCCATTTATACTTATTTAATAAAAAGTTATTCATCTTATTTTAATTTAGAAATGTGCTTTATTCAAAATGGTAATGTGTGGAGTATTAAATTTTGTATTCAGCATGCATATTGGCTGGTTTTGTTTTATTGTAAATATTTAGTTTCTCTATGAAAATATTTTTTGAAATATCAGCTCATATTACGAAATGACAGACGATACGGCTTTATCAGTGAGTAAATTTGTAGCTATCATAATTGACAGTTAAAATATAATCCTTTGATACCATTGATCAATAATCCCTCAGTTACCCAAAACCCTATTTTTCATCTGTCAAATACCCATCAATATTTATTATCTAATTTACATTCAATATCTACTTACGTTTATAGGCAGGATAAAGTAATTTCACAATTCCACCTCCCCATAGTTTAGAATGAAAAACACAGAAAAATGTTTAACTATTTCTCAATGTTATATGATTCATAACGAACTATTATTTGTTGTTATTTAAAGATTTAAATAACTATTCCAATGAATGACAAATATACACATATACCATCGTTTATTAGATTTCTATCTTATTTTACGTACTTGTTATTTGTATGTCTTCATTTTCATAAATTGTCTTTTTATATTCTCTGCATGCGAAATATAGAAGTAAGTCAATATTTTTCTATTGAGTTTTCAACTGATATGTATGTTCTGTTGTCCCCTCAATTCAATAAGAAAACAGGTTTCGCAAATTGGTCTGTGTGAGTGAGTGAGTGCGTTTTTTTTCCTCAAGGGCAAATCCCTGCCATGAGGGAATTTATTTCACCAGAATTATCTGCTTAAATAAATGCATACATTATATTAAATATTGTTATTTTTGTATTATTTGTTTTCTAAAATTATATTTTACAACTTTTGTTTTACGAAATATTTATATTCCGTATATTTATTTTCTTTACTTGTTCATAGAATTATATATAATATTTTCATTGTTTTAATTATTATATATAAATTTAATAATGCTAATTATGTTCAATTTTACATACTCTTCACATCATTTTAATTTCTTCTTTATGTAGATTATATTAACATTTATAAATCTAAAATAGTTATATATGCATATTTCACAAAAGACTCAAATCGTTGAGTTATTTCTTTATTTACGAGGTCTTGCTTTGACGGAGGTCTTTCCCTCTTCTAAATAGTTCTTTACATAGTTCAGTCCTTTTGTATTCTATATAATAAAAACTTTTTGTATGACTCGTAGTCATATATAAGGTATTCTACTCTTTGTGAGTCATTTCCTATACAGTTACAATATTCAATTCGATGAAGGTATTTTTTGAAGTTTCTGTACCCCATGTAGATTTTTTCCCTCATCTTATGAGGAAGGTTTTTAGGGAACAACCGTTTGCTTATTGTAGGGGAAGTGCACTTTGTTTGCTTTGCGTTCGTTGTGCCTCACAAAATCTCTGGCTTCTCGTTCTTGCCCATTTATGTAGACATGAGTATGGATAAACATTATACTCTGGACTGATTGCTCAGTCTGGTGATGCTTCTTTTGCTATTTGGTTGGCTCCTTTATTCCCTACAATAACTATATGTGCGTTTACCCATGGAAATACGATTTTAATCAGGTTGCTTAAACCTCTCCACGCTACCACTATTTTTAATTTAATAGGTTGGTGATTCATATTGTTATTTTATAGATGTTTTATTTTCCGTATTCATTTAATGGTTATTTTTTTATTTAACTGATTTATAGTGCTAAAATTTCAGTCTGGTTGTTTGAGCATCCTTTATTTAATCAAGTGTGGATGTGTGTGTGTGTGTGTGTGTGTGTGTGTGTGTGTGTGTGTGTACGTATGTGTGTTTGTGTGTGCACGTGCCTCTGTATATTGCTTGTGAGCTAGACATATCACTAACGAAAAGAGTTATAATTAGGAAATTTCATGTTTTGAAGCAATGTTAGCCTTTTAAAAAAAATTGCGGCACCAATACTGCACATTTTTTAAGGTACACTAACTGAAAAGATATCAGTTTTTTGCGGATTGGTAAAAATTTATAGTCTTTGATCAAAATCACTTTACATCTGACTTGGTGGTCAATATTTATTATGAAGAGGTGAAACATTGTATTTTAGTATCAAAGTTTAGCAAACTGCCAAGGAGGTAAGATAAATTAGCTTTTAAAGAGATACTAATTTCGTTGACAGGGATATTAAACAAAAGGAGGTAAAATATATGAAATAATATTAATATTAATCTAAATAATTTTAACTGTTGGACATGAAATATAGAATTAGAGTAACCTGCAGAAGTACATGAGCATGTTTCTATTTTTCCTCCAGCTTTCATGGTTAGAATAGAGTAAAGCTCTGTTCGTGAGTTCTAAATCCAAATGGTGTTATAAAGACTTGATTATTTAAGTCGTTTCTGTGGAATTTATATTTTTTTGTTTAAATTATTAGTATTTCGATTATTCAAATCATTAATTTTAGTCAAGTTATAATCAGTAATTCATTAAAATGTAAAGTTGTAAATTTATAATGTGCTACAGAAAATTCAGGTGGCGCCTGATATAATTTTTTTTTTTTGGAAAATATTAAGAAGAAATGAGATTCTCTTTAGAAAAATATCTCAAATAATATTACCTTAACTAATTTGAAATTTCGCATTCGTCGTTACCTAATTAAGCAGGCAGCTTGGAACACAAAATATTTATATAGAGTACTGAACATCCGAAATGACGTATTACATGAAACTGTAAAAAAATTGGAACTGTGAATGTAATTTCATAAATTAGGCAAGCTATCAGATACGTAAATTGGAGTCCTATTTTTGTTTAAATTAATGTTATTAAACATATTTTAATGAAATTATTATTTCTATTATTTTAAATCCAATAAGCAACAAGAATGAGATTTTCAACCAACGATTTAAGATCACTAATTACAATTACTTTGGTATCGCCAATGGTAGAAGTCAAGATGATAATTTTATCGTATGGAACTATTATTTTGTTATTTACCCGATTCTGGAGCCCCGCCACTACAGGTCTCATAACCAATGGATTCTTATCATGCAAAAGGCGGAATAATTATACGTGTTGATGTAGGACACCTTTCATCATTTGCTGTCTCTTTGGCACTTCATCTTTTGTTTGCCTTAATAGAAAATGTTTAATACGGTTTGAATTACCCACAAATTTCATATTTAAGTTCCAGAGCACCCTGTAAGTTTTTTTTTGGAGGCCTCATTTTATTTCCAACAAAATTTGTATAAATCTCATCACAGACTAATGATTGCCGTAATTCCGTCTTTTTAATTAATTTCATCTGGATATCGTAGGATTGAGTAAAAATACTACTTTATTGTAAAATAAAAAAACTGAAAATATTTGTTTATTTTTCAAGAACTAATTGTATTTTAAAGAGTTTTGAAGCAGATATGCATATTAAACAAAAAAATAGAAGGATATAAGTAATAAATATTGAATGAAGAGGATTGATTGAAGTTATCGGCAGAAATGAAAACATTCTGCTTGAGGTAAATACCAATATACCTATCATTTAGCAGAGTACCTGTGATAATAAAAGACAGCTGTCACATTTTCAATATATTACGATGAATCTTTTATTTAGTTAATTATATTAGACTTTATAATTTGTTAAATAGTAGTTATTAAAAAAGTTGCAACTTTAAAATGACAGTAGCGCGACTTCGCCCACTAGAAATCTTAATAATATTTATGATTTAATTTTAAAATTGATGATGAATTTGATACTTGGACTTTATATTTTAAGTTCATACTTCTGTATTTTATTCTTTCATTTGGTAGCTAACTTGAATAATTCATTATATGAGAACGTGATTGAACAAATTTTGGTACTAGTTTGTTTATTTCAGTTAATAAATAATTGAAAGGTCTCAGTGAAACATTTACTTCCATATTAGTAACATAAATCATTTCTTAATGATGATCTATGAAATTAAAATAAAAACTTATTTAATTGGGGAAATACAAATAAAACAAAACGTTTCGTCTGAACATTGAAAACAATTAGTTAAAAACTTGGAAAAGGTTTTTAGCATACTTTGGCAATATTTTCAAGTTTTTTTGTTGTTTTTTTTTAGTTTTAAATTAGAATAATGAAGACATCCATCAGTGAGACTAATTTGAATAATTGTTTGGCTTATTGCCTTGCCTAATGGAGCCCATTACAGAGGGTATTGTTTACACTATTTTGACTGCAGTATTGGGTCGAGACCAGCGAAACGTTTCTCTCTCTCTTTACCAGAATGAAAAGCCATCTGCCACATATATTACTCTATTGTTTCAAAAATGATGAGACTGCTCTAAGTACGTCCATTGTTTTTCTTTTCTTTGTCAAAAAAACAAACAAAAAAAGCCTTCCTTTGTTTATTCCAAGAGTTTATATAACAACTGCTGTCACTACAGTACGACCTGATGCTCCAAGTGTGCTAAACTCTTGGTTTAGATGACCAAGTGTCCGGTCACTAAATAAATTAAAAACAGTTTCTCTGTTCAGGAGAAATTATCTACTACAGTTATGCGAAAAGAATAAAATATTTTTTTAAGAAAAGGAAATTAAATCACAACTTTTTCGTTCGTATATGCATGCATACACTTTTCAATCCTTTCATACTGTACCAAGTGTTGCGTATGTATATCTATATATCAATGATCAAATAACAATATAAAATGGGAATGAGATCTATATATCTCTATATATGTATAGATATGTAGATCTATATATATATATATATATATATATGATCAAACCATCAAACGAAAAGGAAAAAAAGACTAAGATCCTTCAACCGTAACAAGTGGTCTTCGTCAGAGTCAAAAATCTAACTGCCAAAGACCGCTTGCTACGGTTGAAAGATCTTAGTCTTTTTTCGCTTTGCATTTTGTGGTTTGATCATTAATTGTTTCTTCACGAGTTTATGTGAAATCTTTATATATATATATATATATATATATATATCAGTGATTAAACCACAATATGATAAGAGAAAATAAGTCTAAGATCTTTCAACCGTCACACGCGATCTTTGTCAGAGTCAAAAACCCAACTGAGGTTTGGGTTTTTGACTCTGACGAAGACCGCTTGTTACGGTTGAAAGATCTTAGTCTGTTTTCACATTTTCTTATTTTGGTTTGATCATTGATTGTTATTTCACGTGTTTATGTGAAATCTTTATATATATATATATATATATATATAACTCAATAAAAAAAAGAGAAAAACATTAATATAGGCATACAACACTCACTAATGTATTTTAACTGGCATCGTCATCTGGTAGAATTACTCCTGCGAAGAGCCGCGGCTGACTAAATGTTTCATGAATAAATCGAGTGATGGGTGTAGAAACGAACCCGCCCACATTTTTTATGTTACTCAAGTTTTTGTTAATAGTAATCAACTTCATATAGGATTACAAACCCCCCATATCAGCATAACGTTATAATTATTTAAGAATTCAGACGAATTTAAAAATAACTAAGTATGTATTTTATCTTCTTATATCTATAGCTTGAAATGAAATAAAGACGGCGATAGCGAGTTTGTTTTTAATCAAAAGTATTAAATATACATGAATGAAGTATTAGGAGTTATTTTAAATTATTCTTTGATACCTCTACAAACAAAAGTGTTTGTCAAGTTAAACAAAAATAACAGAGTAATAATTATCACAACAGTTGAAGAATTGAACATGAAGAGTTTTAATTATAAATTTTAGTATTGAAAGCAATATCCATCATTTAAATGATGTTGTTCATATTTGGAATTTGTAGTATTGTTTTCATCACCACAATTACTTATAATTATTTGTTTTCTCGAGCAATAATTATTCATTTAGAATTTAGTGATGTAAAAGCACAAATTTACTGTTGACAAAAAAATGAAACTCTAGCACTGCTTGAAAAAAATATAGTCATTTTTGCTTATTCTTGTATAATAAATAACATTATATCTAATCTTTGAAGTTGCGATTATATATTAATAGAAGTATTAAGTATTTTTATTATATTTTTGCCATTGTATTATATCATTTTTTTATAAATAACTTAAGTATAACGATTCACCTAAAAAGTAAATTACAATACATTATTTACTTAATAACTGGTTATATGTTTAAATGATCCCTCTATAAATGCTTGTGATCGTAACTTAATCATTGTAATCTGGTTACAACAGTAACAGAAACTCCTTCCTAGGCCAACGTTTCTATGTATTTGTACATCATCTTCAGGGCTTAGAAAGTGTGCAAATGGTTATTTATGTTACTTGATAATTATTTAATTACATGTGCGAAAAACACTACTCTGTTATAGTCATCTATCATTTTAACAAAATGAATTATAACAAACAAGGAGGTTCACCCTATATATATATATAACAGATTCAATAATATATCGACCGTTAGATAGAATAGGTGTGTTCTCTAATCGGTGTTCGGTCATGACCGAACCCCGATTAGAGAACACACCTATATATATATATATACATGATTGGTTATACACGACTGAATATTGTCGATCGATGATCTTCTTCTCCAACTTTTCAAGTTTGCTTGAACTTGAATATATTGAATATATTGAATATATATATATATATATATATATATATATATATAGTTCAATATAGACAAAGAAACATAGAGAAATCAAAAGAACACACTTACAGCCTCTAATTTTCGGTTTGAACCGTCTTCAGGAGAGATAAGAGAGGGAAACCAAGCGCACTGGTTCAGAGACGGTTGGAGACCCTGTAAGTGTGTTCTTTTGATTTTTCTATGTTTCTTTGTCTATATTGAACTATAGTTGTCCGTTTTGGATCGTATTTCCAACGAAAAAGTATATATATATATATATATATATATATATACAATTAAAATAAGCAGTGACACATAAACTGAAACACAACAAAGACTCACTTTACAATATTTCGACCGCCATTACGGAAAATTAGAGGCTGTAAGTGTGTTCTTTTGATTTCTCTATGTTTCTTTGTCTATATTGAACTATATATATATATACCAATATATATTGGCTTACCAATATTCAAAGGCTTACAAAATAGATGAAAGAATATTAAGGAACATAATCAAGGACAACACAGAATGCATTAAGGCAGAAGACCAGTTCAAAGTCAACATATATTACAAGTATCAGTACATCTAATATGATAATAAAGAACAACCTGTACTTAAAACCATAACTTCAGAGAACCAATGTAATTTACCAATATAATTGCTTAATAGGAAACTGTGAGATCCTAAAATCAAAATACATTTCTTCAACAGCAACAACCATTTCAAGAAGACTTACAATGCATCTGTCTGCAGGAGCCCCCCAAAAAAAACATACTATTAAGGAACATAAAACAAAACTGACTCGAGAAATGCTGGTGAAAAACACTGAAGTTGTATAATATGAAAATGATCACAGCAGACTACAAATTACAGAAGCCCTTAAGATAATAGAATTAAAACCAAACTACAGGATACAACAGGACGTTAAAACTATATTCTAGAACAACGCAGGAACACGAACCAAGATTGAAGACCCAACAGATGGAACCTAGAGACATTTTATGAAGTTAAGTGGTACACCTGATTACGACAGGGGCCTAAAACTGTTTCAAACAAAATGTATATTTTCATGATAGAAATGTTTATTGATGTTATCGAAGATTATAGTGTTAATTTAAGAAAAGTATAGTGTAATATAGTGGTAGTTAGTAGGAATAAGTTTTTATAAATATGATTAGTTTATAATTAAATAAGTTTTTATATGATGATCAAGGAGACTGAAACATGTCAGTTAGAAATAATATATCATTTGAAGAACTAGTGTATTTAGTACCAGAAAGATTTAAAACGAAGGTGAGAAAACTTGAAAGATGGACAATGAAATTTATTCATGCCACAGTACAAAGGTCGTTTAACAAAACATTACGGTCGAAATATTGAAAAGTGAGTCTTTGTTGTGTTTCAGTTTATCTGTCACTGCTTATTTTAATTGTAATCTCTTCTGCCGGACCGTTTTTTGTTCATCATTATATATATATATATATATATATATATATATATATATATATTCACTGATAAAACGAAATACGATCCAAACTGGACACAATACGAGTTCGAGATTAACAAAGAGCAACACACAAAGTAGGGAAACACACTTACAGACTCAAATTTTCGGGTAATCCGTCTTCAGGAGAAAAGAGAATGGGAGACCAAGCACGTTGTAGGCGCAACGGCAAGTAACCCACGGGTTACTTGCCGTTGCGCCTACAACGTGCTTGGTCTCCCATTCTCTTTTCTCCTGAAGACGGATTACCCGAAAATTTGAGTCTGTAAGGTGTTTCCCTACTTTGTGTGTTGCTCTTTGTTAATCTCGAACTCGTGTATATATTATATATATATATATATATATATATATATATTAATATATTAATCGATATGTCTGATTTCACCTTTGTTAACTTCGTTGAATGCTGCTCCAAACTTCGAGACCTTTTCTTCAATTCAAGGTAGTTCAAATTAAAGAACGACTGCTTCCAACTTTTACGAATAGATATAACAAGATCTCTCAATAAACACGTGAAATAACAATCAATTACCAAACATCAATTAAGCACATTTCTTTTTTTAAATTTCTCCCCTATATATTTACCCAACTTGTATTGCTTATCTGAACTTTTGTTTATATCTTCTCTTAATTCTATTATGAATGAATAAACGCACCGAGTGCGAGGGGCAGCATTGGCGGTTGCCGGGCCGGATATTTGCAGTTGCGTCAACAACGTGCTTGGTCTTCCATTCTCTTTTCTTATGAAGACGGATTTACCGAAAATTTGAGTTTGTAAGTGCGTTTCTTAACTCTGTGTGTTACTCATCTACAATTCTGAACTTGTAGAATATATGGAACCCGTTTTTAAAGAATAGTTGTATTATGTAATCGAGATTTGGTGACTTTTCTAGGTTGAAAAATTAAACTCTCGTATTTTACGTTTCGGTTTTATTTAAAATCTTTTGCACAGAGTATAGTTGAAGCTTTTGACTATAAACATTGTTAGTTAGTTAATTTAAATAAAGTAAATTTAATTGTTTTATTCAATAAATTCTTACTTCTGCCTTTTAAAAAGGTTTTAAATAAAACCGAAACGTCGGCAACAAAAGTTTGATTTTGAACCTAGAAAATTGACTTAATCCTATATATATACACCTATGTATATATACAATCGTTTCACAATAAACTATAGACACAGAATAAATATACACACACTTACAGTCTCTAATTTTTGGTTGAACAGTCATTATGAGAGTTAAGATAGTGACACCAAGCGCACTTGCGAAGTGATGGTTGGAGACCAACTGTATATATATATATATATATATATATATATAAACCATAAATTATAATTGATATTCAGTGTTAATTTAATAACTTCATTGATTATACCAGATTAAATGATATAGTCATAATCATATTGAATATAATCTGAATTTTTCGATTACATTGGAAGAAGAAATATTAGCTCATCTATACTAATATTATTTATATACCAATGGTTTGAGGTGAATGGCATTGTAACCATGCAAAACAAGTTATTATTAAACAGGATGCTTTTCCAAGAAGGAAGGAAGGAGGGAGATGTCAAACAGGTTTCAAGCCAAGCAATGCAGCACAACTTAAACCTTCTTCGTTTTAATTTTCACACTGTATCCTTTGTCAACATTTATTAAAAAAACTTAGAAACATAGAATTTCAAAGTTACTATAGTCTATGAAGCATAATAAATATTAAAGCTAATATTTGGTTTTTGCAAAATAAATTAAACTTTTATACATTCAACATAACTTTTCTTATTCTATTATAAAATTATTTCATGTTCATATCCAAATATTCTCTTAATAATGATATACTCGTAGATATTTATGCATCTATGTGTTTTGTTTGTTTATATCACTCTCATGTTTGGATGAGTCCTGATAACAGTGAAAGATAATCCAATTGTAGAAAATTACTTTCAAGATAATATCGATTGAATAAAAACACACTTTTTTCTAACATTAAGTGAGATTAAGAAAAATGTAATCAATTCGTAAAACGGAGCGTAAACATATAGAATCTATGAATCATTTTATTGTGTGATAAACTTTTTAATAATTTGGTTCATTTCATAATTTACAATATACAGTTATAGGTAGGTATAAGTTAATTTATATTAAAATTTTAGATAACCTTACTAGATGAACTGAAGTTTCATGGTCAACACCTACATAAAAGCATAGCGATCCAGTAGCAAAGAAGAACTCCCAATGTCTGCCTACGATCTGTATTTAAAGAAGAAACAGAAAGTATATTTCGTGCTTACGCAATCATGAACTCTTCTATGTTTATTGGTGAAACGTTGTATATTCAAGTAAAGGTGTACACATGGACGTGTTCTTTTGAAACTGTTTTGTGTATATAACTGTTCGTAGACATTAAAGTTTTTAAATAATGTTTAGTGTTCTACAATACTGTTCATATATAGACCAGGCAAGTTGTTGGTCTCCCTTTCTCTTTTCTCCTGAAGACGGATTACCCGAAAATTTGAGTCTGAAAGTGTGTTTGCTTACTCTGTGTGTTACTCTTCTTGAATTTTGAACTCGTATGTATATATATATATATATATATATATATATATACTTTTTCGATGAAAATACGATCCGATATGGACAAATACAGTTCAATATTCATAACGAAACGTAGAGAAATTAAAAACACACACCTACAGTCTCTAATTTTCGGTTGAACCGTCTTCAGGAGAGATAAGAGAGGGAAACCAAGCGCACTGGTACAGAGAGACGGTTGGAGACCGACAGTTGGGTCTCCAACCGTCTCTCTGTACCAGTGCGCTTGGTTTCCCTCTCTTATCTCTCCTGAAGACGGTTCAACCAAAAATTAGAGACTGTAAGTGTGTGTTTTTAATTTCTCTACGTTTCTTTATGTACATTAAACTATATATATACACTAGCCTTGCGTCTACCACGTACTTGGTCGCTCTTCTCTTTTCCCATGAAGATAGATCGCCCAAAATTTGAGTTTTTAAGTGTGTATCCTTACTCTGTGTGTTACTCTTCTTATTTTAAACCTATAATATATGTTAAACGGTCCAACAGGGCTACTAGTTCACAAAGGAAAGAGAAAACCAGATAAAAACACACAAAAAAAAGACTCACAACGATATTTTGACATTCGTCGTCATCGGGCAGAAGTAGTGTAGTCCCTTTGAGTAGCTGAAGCAAACTGAGCCTACGGTCGAATGCGACGAACACGCACGCACAATTTTGTTGCTAGTCTTTTTGTGTGTGTTTTTATCTGTTTTTCTCTTTCCTTTGAGCACTATATATATATATAATTAAAATAAGCAGTGACACATAAACTGAAACACAACAAAGACTCACTTTTCAATATTTCGGCCGTAATGGCGGTCGTCCTCAGGAGAAGAAGTGAATTGACGGAGGGACGACAGTCAATATATATATCAATATATATATATATATAATTAGTTCTGTGTATAAACCGAAATTTGAGTTATCAATCGGATTGTTGTTTCAGTAGCACTCCCCAATATTGTTATGATTGGATTATTAGAAGGCTGTATTGAAAATCTGGGTATCATAATCACTTTTATGCAGTTATATGTTCGTGATATATTTTTCATTACTGACAAAATATGAGAAGAAGGGGTTATAACTCTTTTTAATTAACTTTAAAAATGTTTATTACTTACGTGTAAAACAAAAATAAAAATATGTACCTCTCCATTTTTAGAATGGAATAGTTATACTTCGTGGGAGCTACAGTATTTTATTAGAGTGGTGCAGAAAACCTCCTGGTGCTGGAAGAATTCCAAATTATTATTCACCTCAGGAAATGAACCAAGAAATGAATTAATTGAAAAATTTAATAAAAAAGTAATTTAAATCAACAGTTCATGTTTTTTAATTGACAATAAAAGAAATTTAGAAGTATTATTGCACAAAATGATTTATTCAAAATAAAGAGATGAAAAGAGATATATTCATCACCATCCTCTGTTTTTCTTTATGTTATTCAATTTATTATTTATTTTCTTCTTCTCTATTTTATATTTCACATTTTTTGTTCTTTGACTCAACTTTTTATATTTAAATCTTATTAACATCTTCAGTGTTATCTCTGATTTCTTTTTTACTGAGTGAACGCATGACTACATGGGTTGTTCCCATCCTTCACTGAATTTGTGCCCTTGATCATTCTTTTTCTGAATCGGAGAAATTTCTGTGACTCGGCTTCTAGTGAACTGATTTTTCCGCAATCATAACTCTGATATAAATTCTTAACATACGGGTATTGATTGCAGCTGATGACAGGAGTGAACTGGGACTCCACTTAGATTTTGCAAATAAGGCATATATTTCATTTAATTTAATCCTGAATCACAATAGCAGATTCTCATTCATTTGCTATGCATGACGTGATCATTAAAAGTTGCAAGGACTTTGAGAATTGTTTCACATTTTTGGGTTTTTTACATAAGAAATCATTTCGATAACTTCCCTGGGAAGTAAAGCTGAGCAGTGCTAGAGACGCGTGTGAGAATTGCTGGCTGGAGTGTGAATAGTGGGCTTGCCTGGATAGGCTGGGGAAGAGAAAGTACGGGGAATGTGGAGGGGCGACTGCCGCTCACGGCACATTAAGTAAACATACTCACCCACCTGTCAGCAGCTCCCCAGCAACGCCGGCTCCCGACGTCTCTTTCAGTCTCTTTCAGCGTAAGTAAATGAATTTTATTCATTTCTAGCACGGACATGTTTCGAATATGACATATTGGGCCACTTTATTATAGATATCAAATATGTGATTTTCTGTCTTGCATATTTTTACATTAAAATAAATTCTTAGGAGGAAAGAATCCAACTTTGAGTAAAATCTACATATATTTTTTTACAATACCTACATATATCTAGATAGAACATATATGTAGAGTGTAGTACACATATGAATTTTGTAAATAATCAAATGATTTCACATCTAAATAACGTATCACAATAGCTCCAATTTTGTTCCGAACATTTGGAACTATTTTAGACTACATCAAGTAATGGTCCAATCAGGGCTACAGAATAATTAAGACGCTAATACTTATTTTGGTTATTGAGTTTTATTTGAGGTTATATTTGAAATCCTGCGGTATGTATATTATATATATATATATATATGTATATTTCAAAATTTGGGACAGTTTCCTGCCGTTATGTTTCCGGCGTGCTTGGTCACCCTTTCTATTTTCTCCTGAAGACGGATCATTAATGTATATAAATATGTATATATATATATATATATATATATCAAGATTTCACAATAATCTGTGAAATAACAATCAATGTTTAAACCACAATAATAAATGAGAAAAAATATTAATATCTTTTAACAGTAACAAGAGGTCTTTGTCAGAGTTAAAACCCAGCAGTTGGGTTTTGACTCTGACGAAGACTGCTTGTTACGGTTGAAAGATCATTACGGTAGTCTTTTTTTGCCATTTCTTAATGTAGTTTAAACATTGAAATATATATGTAATTAATCACATTGATTAATTATTTTGTAAAAAAGTGTTTAGAAACTAGAATAACGAAATTAATTTCGAATGAACATTTAAAAAAAAGACAAATAAAAAATATGAATGATAATATAGCTGCTTTTTAAAAGTATAAAACTTAAAATGTAGTAGATTGTATTTAGTGTAACTCCTGTGTTTGATTCCAAGTATAGAATCTATTGAATCAGATTCGACTCATAAGATGATACTTCTTACTGGTACTCTACAAATATACTGTACCAACATGTAAGGTAAATTTATTTCGTTCTCCATTATAAATGAGAAGAACTAAAAAAAAACCTTTAAAACTTCTGCATTTGTAAATACAACAACAAATTCAGAGCTTTATAGAAAGGTAACCGTTAATTTTTTTTTCTGATATTTTAGAGACAATAGCTGCTAATCATAGATTTGTATTAATAAATATATAAAACAATTGTTTTTAACTAAGTTTCTTGCTAATTGTGCAATCAATTAAAAAAGCAAGAGAAGAAAATATTTTTTTCATTTAAAAAATATAGTAAATCGTAGTAACTATTTTATATCTATCTGTTATCAAGGGTGATAACTTCACCGTTATAATTTTCTTTCCATGTAACCTAAATGACTCTACATGTTCTGTAGGTTGGATATCGAAGGACAATACCAATATGAAATCAATTATTTGAAATTATTATAAACACTGTTTGTTTAAACTCCTTAGTTTATTTTTAATATATTAAATAATTAAAAATCAACCTGAAATTAAACTAAGTCTATATGTTTAAATTGACTAACAAATATCAAAAAAAAAAAAAAACAATGTAACATGCAGGTTAAACTTAAATTGCCATCAGAGTACTGAAGTATGATTTTGACAAAATACTGTTTCAGTTAATTCAATTAACAAACAGTAGACTAACATTTTAATGTTTTAGTTAGCGGATTAATATCCCAGACTTCTATAGAAATAAATTATTAGTTTTTATGATTTACAAATTTAACTATATCATAATCCTGTTGCTATTTACGGATAGATACTAATGAATAATACTATTTTGTAATCTTCACATAGCATCTACAAATGCTAAGACAAACAATAAATAGACATATTGACAATCATAACAATTGTTTATTTGGCCCAGTTAAAGAAGTAAATAACTTCTTGTCCAACTTCTGTGGATATTAGTAAAATTTTATGTAGATTATTTCATAAAGTGGATTATGCAAAGCTCTAATTCCTAAAAGATTAACAATTAACACAGAATTTTCCCCAAATATTCAAAGTTTAAATGAAAGAGAACATATCATGAAAACAAGTTGGATAAATTGTAAATGCATAAATATAAATGCAAGAATTGTACGTATTAAGAAAATTAAATAACCTGTAAGTACAAGTTAGCAAGCACATGAATGCTTGAGTCTTAGTTTGTATTTGAAGCCGTTGTTCACCCAGATGCTGATGGAAATCCCAAAGAAAGGAATATCGTGAAGCCTTTCAACTGTGTCATAAAATTTTTAATATTAATGTAATTTAACTTTTTCATATCAATTATCAGGATAACTATTTGTAAACAATTTAGGTACACACTTATAGTCTCTAATTTCTTGTTAACTTAATTAGGCATTAAGTTAAAAATAAAATAAATTAAGAAGAGTGAAGGAACTGTAATTCTATTATTTCTGTTTAAGTTCGTCATGGCATACTACGCTCATTAGGTAGCCAATACATGTCTTCTCGAATAATGCGCTTGCTATTATTGAGCACTTGTCTTAATATCAGCGACTGTAGCAATTATTAAAGAAAATGGTATTGTTATTTGTACGGATTGCGACGGATAGGTTGGAGTGGTTACTGGTCGAATCTCTATCACGTTCATACAGGGGCCAAGCTTGGTGGATGCCAGATCTACGTAGAATGAATCACACTTGGGATCCTCCAAACGTAAACACAATTTTTTGTGGGCATTTTGTGTGTTGTGGGCATTACAAAAAGAAAAGGGATAGAGAGTTTATGTTAATGATAGGACAGGTGAGACAACCTCGATATCCACATAATTTAGCTCCCATAGGCAAGTGAATATCACACGCAGAATTTAAGATTACATGTAAAAATCTGGGAGAGAATAAATTACTGAATCCCTATATATTCATGTGTGATTATCCATAGTTTACATTTTAACTTTCGTTGTGTTGTTTGTATTGTATTCATGAAGATACTGTTTAAATATACACAAAGGAAATCGGACAGAGACAAAAAGAAGTGAGTCACTTCGAAGGCAGGCGAGAGTCCCGCATAGAATATATTTATATATATATATATATATATATATACCTCATTAAAGATCTTGCCAACATTAAGTTTAGTATGTTTCCTACATACCTTTTCAAGGTTTCGAATGCTTCTTTTCCATCTTTGTGGTATCATATAAATTAACTCACCGATTTTTTTATCTTTAAATATATTTTTCATTTTACATGTCCGACGTTTCAGTCTACGTTGACCATTCTCAAGGATTCTATATACAAGGTTTTTTTAACAATTCTAATAAATACTTATTTACAATCACTTCTATCAAACATAACTAATAATACAATATTCTTTTAAAAAAAACACTACCTTAATAAAATTGAGTAACAGGTTTGCTACAAAATTCCCTACATGAACTTTTTCACAACATTATTTAAATCACTAAATAGTTATTTTTTACGAATGTAACTTTAAAATTCTGGAAAAACAACAGGACTGATCATTAAGGTTCGGCTTCTTTTCCTTTATGCATAATGATTCAATTATATGCAGCCTCGTGTGCATATAAAGTTACATTCGTAAAAAATAACTATTTAGTGATTTAAATAATGTTGTGAAAAAGTTCATGTAGGGAATTTTGTAGCAAACCTGTTACTCAATTTTATTAAGGTAGTGTTTTTTTTAAAAGAATATTGTATTATTAGTTATGTTTGATAGAAGTGATTGTAAATAAGTATTTATTAGAATTGTTAAAAAAACCTTGTATATAGAATCCTTGAGAATGGTCAACGTAGACTGAAACGTCGGACATGTAAAATGAAAAAAATATATTTAAAGATAAAAAAATCGGTGAGTTAATTTATATGATACCACAAAGATGGAAAAGAAGCATTCGAAACCTTGAAAAGGTATGTAGGAAACATACTAAACTTAATGTTGGCAAGATCTTTAATGAGGTATGTTTAAAAGAAGGTCTGCTCCCAAAGTATACCAATATATATATATATATATGAAAACAAACCACAAGGAAAAAAAGAAAACAGATGGAAAAAATGCTCTGAGGCCTTTCAATTTATGTCATTTATGTCATTGTTTTCATTGATTGCATCACGTGTTTATTGTGATTTATCTGCATATATATATATATATATATATAACATCTAATTTCACAGGAATAACACACCTTCTGTGAAACTCCCAGTTGATTCACGTTTTCTCGCCACTCAACTTCCTTTCCTGAGGGTGACCGTTAAAAGGGTTGAAATATTGAACGAGAGTCCTAATATCTGTTTTTAATTAGTGTTTCTTAAAGTTTTTAAAAGATATATGTTTATACATACTTATAAATATGTATCTATTAATTATTTATGTAAAATTTACCTTAAAATTTGTTGTCCAATATATATATATATATATATAATATATATATATATATATATATGATCAAACCACAATAAGAAATGGGAAAACAAGACTAAGATCCTTCAACCGCAACAAGCGGTCTTCAGAGTCGTCAGAGTCAAAAACCTAACTCAGTTGTGGTTGAAGGATCATAGTCTTGTTTTCCCATTTCTTATTGTGGTTTGATCATTGATTGTTATTTCACGTGTCTATGTGAAATCTTTTCGTATATATATAACAGATTCATATATATATATATGCAGGAAAAACACAATAAACAAACACGTGAAGCAATTAATGAAATTAAAACACACGGAAAACAGAATACAATAGAAAAAAGCTCTGAGGCCTTTCAATTTATGTCATCAGAGAGCAAACAAAGTAAGAACTAAGAAGATAACATAAAAGGTATGTACAAGGAAGGTAACAATACAGCTGGGAAAACGAATGTCAAAAAAGCATAATAAGATAAAAAGAAAACAAATTTCAATGAAATTAAACAATGCAAAGTGAACAAAAAATTAATTAAAATAAAATATAAATAAAATAAGAACAAGTGTTATATATAATTCTTAAATATATAATAAATATAAACGAATAGATACAACTTAAATTAATGCTATATAAAATAATAAACAATAATAAATGACTAACGAAACAAGAATACAATTAGAACGTAAATAAATTAAGTAAAAAATTATGCTACATTATTAGAATCCACAATCTGGTGAGAGTTCATGTACAAAGTAACAAGTACATTTCGAAGGTCACCCACAGGACCAATTTGTCTAACTATACCTTCAATTAATATTTCATCCAATCTAAAAAGCTCATGACTTATATATAACTAAAGTTTATCGGGACTCGGTCAGTTCTTCAGGTTCAAATTAAATTCTCATTGCACACGTTTCGGTTTTATTTAAAACCTTTTTAATAGGCAGAAGTATAAATTTTGAAACAGAAAAACTAAGTATTATATTACAAATTATTTTTCTTTGTAAAATAATTTGTAACGTAATACTTAGTTTTTCTGTTTCAAAATTTATACTTCTGCCTATGAAAAAGGTTTTAAATCTGATACTAATCGAGAACAGACCAGGGTATCTCTGCGTGGAGAAGCTAATATCACTTCTTCTCAAAAAGGGAAAACCCTTTGATTTACTGAGGGAGTGTGAGTCCTCAAAATATTTGTCATATTGATAGAGGTAACTCCATAGAGGGGATGCACTAAGAAGTGGTTTTGAAACCGGAAAGTATTAGAACTTCAAAAACCTTCTACTTCACACAACAAATCAATCCTTTCATTTGGTCTTCAAATAACAAATCACATATCAGATAGCTATGAGACAACCATGCCCGTGGGTATTAAAGGCCGGCCCGAGCCAGATATACCCGATATATATAACGTTCAAACCAAAATAAAAAAGAGTAAATAGACTAAACTCAAATGTGAAATACATATCTATAACTATTATGTATATTATAAATGGCCCGAATTTCAGGTAGTATCAGGATTCGGGGCGTTTTTTAGGTTCAAATTAAGCTCTCACTCCCAAAGTTTTCGTTTTTATTTAAAATCTTTTTCTTAGGCCTACATTAAAAAGTGTAGACTATACATTTTTAATCTAAAGCAGTCAAATAAAGAAGACCATGGAGGTACTGTCTTGACCAGCAGATGACCTGTGCCAATTTATATGGACGCTACCTAACGTAGAAACCAGACGTTAACATTCTAGTTCAACCAACACGATGAACGCAGTTACTAGATGTACAGAACTGTCAAAAGTGAGACATGATTTAAAGTATCATGTGAGGTAAAGCGACGGTAGGCAGGTGATGATAGGCAGGCGAGAGGCTGTTACGCAGTTCTGACAGCTTATTACTAACAGCTGTATGTGTATCATGGTAATGTTTCAAATTCGAAAGAGAAAATGCTTTCCATATTAGAGGTGCTTCTGAAAGTTATGATGGGTGATTTCTGTAAACAATTTCTTGAGGGTGGCAAGAAAAAGAAATATTTTTGGTTTGGTTTCTACAGACATCAAGAGAAGAAACAATAGGAATGAGACCATTAGTGCAGCTACGGACACTCAGAGCATGAAACGTACAAAGACAGTCGTTATTTATACAATAACTTTATTTACATAAAATAGAATGGTCTATTACAAATTATTTTTCTTTGTAAAATAATTTGTAATGTAATACTTAGTTTTTCAGTTTCAAATTTATACTTCTGCCTATGAAAAAGGTTTTAAATCTGATACTAATCGAGAACAGACCAAGGTATCTCTGCGTGGAGAAGCTAATATCACATGACAAACCTTTAATTTACTGAGGGAGTGTGAGTCCTCAGAGAAATTTTAGCGAGAGGACATTATAAAATGCTATTTTATAAATCATCTGCCATAAGTCCTAGGACTTATTATTCTAGGACAATAAGTCCTAGAATAGGACTTGGTCAGTTCATATCCGTAGCGCCCAATTAGGTCATATCCGTAGCAGTTTAGGAGATTCTAAGAAAATTTTCATTAAGTTCTTGAGCTGTATAGTTTTTCTTCGTCATTATTTAAATAAATAACACTATTAACACTATTAAGTTTTAATTTTTTGATTGTTTTTAGTTTATAAGCTCTTTTTGATTTGCTATATAGATTCTTTCCTCCTATCATTTTCTTCTAAAATGTTCAATTCTTTTTCCCTCTCATTACTAATTGTGAAATTTACTTCTTAGTTCATATCACGATTAAACGAATGTTCTTGCTATCTCTTTCATCCTTACTATGCTCTTCTCTAATCCCTTTTTTGAAGTTATAATATTTGTTATCTTCTTTCGTTTTATTTTCCTTTGTTCGTCTCTTATGGCTGTTTTGATTTGTTAGGTTCTCCTGTTTCATGGTGATAATATTAGCTCAACTCTTTTGCAAGTTCCGGAATATATTACTATCTCAAGGAGCAAGGTCAGTAGAATGCGAGGATGCGGATGTCTTTCTTAACAGATCCTTCGTCTCCTTTCATGTGACGCTTGCTGATTCTATCATACCAGAAGATATTACTATTTCATTTAATAGTCAAGAAAATATACGATGGTTATTTCATTATGATAGAATAGAATAAGCATATCCTGTTAACTATTCAACAGCACTATATAGAATTGTGTTGATGATAGTTTTCAAAATTGCATAATTATGCTCCGGTATCATAATTAATAATTAAATACCGGTATCAGTTAATGAACTATGAATTTACTGGATCGCCTGCTTACCTAAGATATTTAATACTATTTAAAATACTAATTGAAAGAATAGCTAAAGCTCTTGCTTCACTGGAGCATGTTGTAAATCATCTCCTAATGTATTATTCTGCTGTATCACGCTAATAATGTATAACCAAAAATATGCCAGAAGAAAAAATATTCAGCTTTTCTTAAAAAAAACCTTTTCTTTAATGCATATTATTCAGAATGATCAAACCACAATATGAAATGGGAAAAAAAGACTAAAATCTTTCAACCGTAACAAGCGTTCTTCGTCAGAGTCAAAAACCCAACTGAAAGATCTTAGTCTCTTATTCCTATTTCATATTGTGGTTTGATCATTGATATTTTTATATCAATATTTCAAGATTCCAAAGTATGTTAATCTCAAAGTTTTGAAGCTTGAAGAAACTATTTAAATGATATAATGATTTTTATTTATTCTAACATGTTTATATATTATACAGAAGAAACCAATAAAAGTTGGTTAATAGTAAGAAATATCTATTATCTATTTGGGCAGGAGGATTATAAAGACATGATTACTGAAAATGTTTAGTCTGTTGGATATTCCCAAAAATAATAAAATATCCCAATTAACAAGAGAACAAGTCAGGAAATTAAAATATCTCACCGTAATATTTTTTTATTTAATAAAAATAAACTATGTATTTATTAAACAATAATAAGATGCAAAATACAATAATATTATAATTTTAGACAAAGAAATTTATATTTCTCTACCTGCGTTAGTTTATATTTATTCTGTCATTATTTCAATTTTACTAAACCCCCTTTAACAGTAAATGTGAGGTAGACAGTTTGAGGGGGGGGGGGGGAGATAGTAAATTACATCACAAATGTATGAACATTTTCTTTCTAATGCAAATGATATACCTAAATATGTTCTGATAAATAAAAAGCATTTTTATAAAATAAAAAAAAGTTTTTATTCAGCTCAAGTTCTGTGTTCACATTATGAAAAGAGTCACCAAATTAAATTATGTGTGACTGTACCAGATCTACATAGTTCTTCTCATCTCATTATAAATGAGTATTCCAACAAACCATAAGATTGATAACTTACATAATACATAGCTATATTAACAACCAATCTTCAAAGGTAATTAAATGTGTTTTAATGAAATCTAAATTGTGAATAATCATCTGCATGTTACGGACAGATAGTTGATATTTACCAAAGATGAATTGATATTTATTGAAATGATTACTTTTGTTATAATTCAACATGGTGCAAGTATTATTCTGTATTGTACAAAAAACATGGTTTATGATTATAATAGCAGCGATTTCTTTTTTATTTTAGCATCCAAAGTAACTTTCCAAAGTAATAACTTTCTAAAAGTATTTGCACTCTTTAACTCAATTGTGCATAAAAATATGTTATTCTCAAAAAATATATATATATCCATGGTAATCTATTATCCTAACAGTCCCTTTTAATTAAATAAGTAATAATAAGGTGGCGCCGTGAAGGCCTCTGGACTGGTCCTGGGTTCAATCTGGCCACCTGGACCTCGATTTATTTACGTGGGAGGTGAATAAATCTGAGCGCATCGTCCCTCAGAGAGGACGTTAAGCCGTCGGTCCCAAGCCTGTACTGCACAAGTAGATACTTGTTAAAGCCCCTACTCCAAGTACACTTGTGTTAGGCAAAATTTAGCCCTTCCAATGTAGAATCAATCATAATTGTGTGGTATCACAAAAGGCAAATGTTTGGCCTATGTGTCTTCCCTTGTGGGATTGCCACACATCTATTATTACTTAAGTTACCCTAACATAAGAAATAATAATTAAATAATGCTGAATCAAAAGTATACCTTTAATATTGTAATAAATTTGACAAAGTGAAAGGGAATTTAAATTTTGTTTATTCATATATTGTTCAGAAAAGTTATTCAAATTAGAATAACTGCTATAAATTCATTGGTTGTATTATGCTTTTTATTTACAAATGCATTGCTGTAACCTTGTACAGAAATCTGTTCGAATCAAATGTAAACAATTCATTAAGACAGTTTGGCAAGAAATATGTTTTTCAGTTGTAGAAGTTTTTAACTTCTCTTAGTTGTGCAATAACTACTCAACACTTTGTCAATGATGGTGTGTTTCTTTGTTGTCGAATTTCTGACAGAGCGTGAAGCTGGCGAGTTACTCAGCAGCCATTATTTAGTTCTTTGTCCTTTCAGCTTGATGATTGTTCAACAGAGGTGTATAAAGCTTTGCTACTGCAACCTCAGCCCCAGTTCGATGCTATACTTCTATAGCCAAACTTACAGCCGAATTATTATTTCCTTTGATCAAAACTAAAAGCATTCTTTCATAATAAAAACTATAATAAGTAAACTGTTATTTCCAAATATTTAATCAAAGTATACAGAAATCTAGTACGTTGATATTTTAAAAATATAGAGGTGATAAACATGAAACAAGTAAAACGAGAGCACCTGATTTCAAATTGGTAATCTATTGTAGAAAAAATCCATCTCCAAGTAATACACCAAGGTAATTTTTTTATAGAGCTCAGTCTTTGAAGGTTTTGACAGTTTTTATTTAATTAATTTGTTCTTTACTATTATCCTTTTATTATATATGACTTATAAGGGTTGCGAGGATTAATAGTTACCCATTTCTGTGCAAAATATATATTGGGTGAGAAATTTTCTCATGAAACTCATGGTTCTCTGAAAGTCTCTCTTTTCAGAGTTTCGAGTTTCATTCTAGTAAGTATTTGGCTGTAAGCTATAAACAAAAATTCATCATTTTGAGCTTCCAATTTTACGTTTCAAAGCCAATAAGAGTAATTTTGAAAATAGTTTCTTTAATAGTAACTCATTTCGTTCAGACACGTTTAGATGCATATACATACGTGAGAAAAGCGTAGATAGTAAAAACTAGAGTCTCTACGTTGAATTAATGAATTATGACGATTATCAATGTAAGTTAACAAGGAATGTAAGACATGTAACACCTGCAACCAAGTGCATAATGAGTTCAAAACAAATAAAAAGAATATATCCTGCCAATAAGGGAACTTTTAATGTTCCTCTTAGAAGAACTGCCAATAAAATAATGATACATACATTTTTAAAATTTTTAAACATTTTTACCGAATGTTATAATACTTTGAACACAGCAAAATATAAAAATATTTTAAATTATCTACCTTATTATCGCTTTTCTATATTATTTAATTCATATATAATTCCAAGACACGACAACTCAACAACCCCCACCACCTCCCATGCTGCATTCAATCAAAATTAAAGACTAGAATAATTATGTTCTTGGTTAAAAATTTGACAATCATAAGTGCTAAGAATCCTTGAAAGTTTAAGTTAATTACCTAATAAATGTGAACAAGAATATTATGATGTCATGTTACCGGGAAGGTGAACTTTTATAAAAAGTCAACTGGTAAGCTAGCTGAATTGTCTCGGAACTCGTCAGGAGAGTCAGGCATTCAGCAGCATTACATAACTGCATGAACGAGATACTGGCTTAGAACTTGATTAAAGTTCTTTAAGACATGTTTGAAGTAACAAGGAACAACACTGGCTTGTATGCAAATACATTACTGACACGTTTTAGATAGTGTGCTTTTTTTAATTCCTGCTATAGCACTACTTTCTTTATACCTAATCAAATAAAGATCCTCAAAAAAATATAAAATTAACCTACAGTTTCACAATGTTATTTTTTTCTCTATTTTAAAAAATTAGTGCATTTCTTTTACAGAAATGGTGGTATTCGAACCGATCACTAAACAAAGGGAGATAAGCTTCCTATCAACCCAGACGAGAAATTCTCAATTTGTTACTATTTTTTGAAGTGATCTCACTTACTTTGTACGTTTTTATTTGCAGAATTTTCAATTTGTGAATATATTTGATAACTATGCTGTGATTCTAACCTGCAATTGGCGTAGTAGTATTCCAACTGAGTATAAAATGCAATGGGCAAACTGTTCATGTTATCTCCGTATTCGTCAGCTTTCTTACTGGAGTTTTTTGAAGAATGTTATTTGGTTACTATTGAATAATGCTTTCCATTGCTGTGTATGATAGTACAGGGAGCTGGAAGATGAGGTGATAATCAGGTTGAACGCTGATATCAACATATATTCCTTCAGTACCATTAATCACAATTATTTAAACATTGTGTAGAAACAATACCACTCCATAATAATTATCATAACAGACACGTTTATGGGCAAAACGACGGGTATACAAGTATAATTAAGACTTCTTACAGTTTAATAAATAAAAAAAAGATGAATAATTATACTAAACTTTAGTAATTATTCTTTTCCAAGTTTGCTTTAACTTCTTGTATTTATTAACGCATTTAATCATTGACCTAAAGAGAAAGGCAGCAATCATGGTTTTCTTAGAATGATGAGTTCTTTATCAGCTTTTGTCTGTGAAGACATGAAGATAAAGTTGTAATCTGTAAACTGGGAGACAGTGCAATCAGAAGTTATTTTAGGAGTTGTCTGCAACAGAACTTCTCTTCAACAATATATGAGAACAGTACATCTTGTTTATAAACATTTTCTAATAAACAAAAAATACTTTCTCTTTGCCAGTAGATTAAATTTAATTGGATAACTATTGAATCAAAGAAAATACAAGAAATTAAATTTTTATATTGTGGTGTGCTTTGAAATTTAGATAGTATATTGGAATATTCATAAATCGGTAAGTTCAAACGTTGAAGTATCACTGTATCACTGTATCACTGAAATCTTAATATTATTTAAAAATATGAGCAACAAATATTTTATTTGAACTAAGTTATTAACAATGATGTATAGTTTACGCTCTGATGTTTCCCATATTTACTTTATTTTTCATACAATTTTTTTGATTAAAATCCTATATCTTTTGAAGAGTTAAACACATAAGTTTCAATTGTAGTGGAATAGATTAAAAAGCCATAAATATTATAGAAGATCTGCTTCTGCTAAATGAAAACTTCATGCCCGACATACAACTGTAAGGGCACTCGACCTACGAGTAGATTAATACATTCAAGAGGGACTTTGTTGATCAAACAAATTTAATATATCCTATATAAATAAACTAGAAAACTCTTTCTGAGCGACTTACTTCTTCATGCATATAAACAGATATACACTCAAAATTAAAATAAAAAAAATCATTTTTTAAAAAAATTAATCCATTTATTTATCAAAAAATTGTAAAAAAATACAATATATTTTCAATTAAAAAATTACTTTAATTTTAATACTTCAATGTTTATATGTATGTTTGATATTTGAATGACTAAATTATTTCTTATTTTTCCTCTATTTAGTAGGCCTATCAAAAAGTTTTTAAATAAAAACCGAAACATTGGCATTGAGAGTTCAATTTGAACCTGAAGAACTGTCCGAGTCCCGATAAACTTTAGTTTTGTATATATATATATATTCTTCAGCATTATAATATATATTTTTGTTTTCGTTGTGGCCATCGTGTACATGTCTGTGAAGTCCAGTTGACTTTCGGTTCTCACCAATCAACTTCCATTCCTGATTACAACCGTTAAAAGGGTCGAAATATTGAATGTTAGTCCTAGTTTCTGTTTTTCATTCGTGTTTCTCAATGTTATTAAAGAATATATTAACGGTTTAAAATCGAAGAGCAGTAACACACAAAAAAAAAATTAAATAAATTAATATATATAACAATTAAAATAAGCAGTGGCACATAAAATGAAACACAACAAAGACTCACTTTTCAATATTTCGACCGTAATGGCGGTCGTCCTCAGGAGAAGAAGTGAATTGACGGAGGGACTACAGTCAATATTATATATATATATATATATATATTATATATATATATATATCAATGATCAAACCACAATAAGAAAATGAGAAAGCAAGACTAAGATCTTTCAACCGTAACAAGCGGTCTTCGTTAGAGTCAAAAACCCAACTGGTTTTTTTTTAAAAGACTCACTTCTAAAGACCGTTTGTGATGGTTGAAAGATCTTAGTCTTGTTTTCCCATTTTCTTATTGTGGTTTGATCATTGATTGTTATTTCACGTGTTTGTGTGAAATCTTTATATATATATATATATATATATATACACTTTAACACATAGAAAAGAACACAGAAAGACACTACAGAACTCACTTCGATATTTCGACATCCGTCGTCATCGGGAAGAAGTGCGAAGTACTTGCGTTGAGAAGTAAACTACTACTCTATATATATATATATATATATATATATATATATATATATATATATCCAATTAAAAACTTTATGTCCGATTCCACTTGATTTAACTTCGTCGAATATTTTTCTAAATTTTGAAATCTTTTCTTCATTTCAGGGTTCAACTTAAAAATTAAATCACCATATTTGTTTAAATTGTGATTTCAGTTCTTGAATTTTGTTTGAATGCATATAGTTTTTAAATGCATGTATTCAAGAAGGACTGCTTCCAACTTTTACTAATATATATATTTATATATATACATACTATATTGCTCTGAGATTCTTGGATTGTGTTAATTAATTGAGCTGTTGAAATAAATCTTGAAAAACAATGTAGATAATGTTCATTGTTATAAAATTGACGAAACTATTAAACATGCTTTGGCAATTACCACGACATATCAAAGACGGAGGACTGCTTTAGGACCGGCAAGAAAACAAACTTTTCCGTGTTGCACTGCGAATTTGGAAAGCCACTTTCACTTTCAATGCTTTCAATGGAGAAAATTTTCCTGAGCTGTCATCTACAGACCATGAAGAAATAGATTGAAGTGTTCTCTTAATTAAAACCAGAGGAATGTGTTTTATTTTCAAATGGTTACTGACAATAGCTTTTTATGAAAAGGTCTTAAGTTCTAACATTTAAGTCATTAAATTGACAGTAAGTAGTTTCAGTATGTTAACTACATGCAATTACAAATACAAGCATGAGCTCTAACAGCTTAGGCTATATTAAATTTTGCATGTTTCAATGGTTTCTTTTAGGTTAAATCAAGCTTCAAAATAAACCTTTTTTTTAATGCATAGATTAATTTATTAAATAATAAATTAAATTATTTTATGCAATTCAAAAACAAAAGCAAAGCTTTTCTGGAGTACCCACACTAATTTTTACTTCAAACTGCCATTGTATACGATTACTATTTAATCCATTTCCCAGATCTATCCAGTATGAAATGCCCAGTCTCATATAATATCTAAAATGAATTACAATATGCTTTGATTTGCAGGCATGTTATGTTTTAAAAACTGTTTCATTATGAAGTTTTTCAAAACTCATTATATAAATGATTAGATATGTTTTTCCGTTCATTTAGTATTAATGTAATCTATATATATTTCTAAGCATTTGAATATTTAGCTAATTATCAGGTTTTAATATTATTAGTATGTTAAACATGTTCAAGGTTTAACATCTTTAATATTCATAGAAAAAAAGTTAATATTTCTTTATCTGTGTTTCATTTCCGCTAAGTATAGGTCTAAGGCCTAACGTTATCTTTTATCAGTTTTATTAATTACTTCCGTCCTTGTACTCCTTTTTACTTACATAGCATTATAAACTGCATCTACCACTCATGCTTAATTTTTCACCAAAATTAAAGTGCATTATACTAATCTTAAAAATAAGGGTATGTTATGAATCTCTACAAACATTAAAAATCTGGTAAAGATATATTTATTTTGTCAGGTGATTCAACTATACAACTAATTAATCATTTACGGCTGTTGAAGTATCCATTGTTCAGAATTGCATAGTACATTTTGAATACAAACTTATAGAATTATTTTCCGTGCAAATTATATTTAAAGTGCAAAATAAGAAAACTTATTAGGTCTCTTAAGTGCTAGTAAAAATCATGAGGCACTTAGAGGTAGATTCATTCCTGCCGTTGTACCAAGTTCTTTTAATGTACTTAAAACAAAGCTTATATTGGGGAATTTCAAAACTTACGTCTCCACACAAGAAAAAAGTTTAATATGAAAACTAACGACGCGTTTCGAACACTTAGTGTTCTTCTTCAGGTCAACATCTATAAAAATTTACATATCTGTGAGATTTAAGAGGGTCATAGTGAATTATTTCAAATTAATTCAAATAATTATTTGAAATTATTCACTTTGATGTTCTTAAAGCTCACAGAAAATTTTTGAAATGTAAACATTTAGTGTTCGAACACTAGGTGTTCGAAACGCGTGTTTGTTTACATATTGAACTTTTTTTGTATGTAGGCGTACTTTTTGAAATTCTCCAATATGAGTAAATAGCACACTATACCAGATTGCATAAATATCTGTTAAGTAAGTAATAAGTAAGTAAATATTGCACAGATAAGTAATGAATCAAAACTTATATATCAAGAACATCATAATTCTAACTTAAACATTAAAACCGAAGCAACATGTTTTAATGCTGATTTAAGTAGATCTTTTAAGATACCAGCCAATCAGGAATAAAAAAAGCAATTATTCTGAGCTAAAAGGGACATAAAAATATCGTAGTCTTGATGTTTGTATTTCTCTCTTACGTGCAGTACCCTGCCATGAGGGAATATATGTCTCTAGTATGCTCCGTTTAGATCAATGCATACATAATTTTACATTTTATTAAAATTGTGCTTTACAATTTTGTTTTACGAAATATTTTGCGTATGTAGTGATAATTCCTTTCATAGATTCTTCTTATAGGATATTCTTTGAGTTATCAAAGTCATAATTTTTCTCCTATAATCATTATTTTCCTGCTCTCCACAGTACGTGTCTTTACATTTTGAAGAACTTAAAAGAGTGTCCTTTGGTTATTGAGGCATACATGATAGTCATTAGGAGCTGGGTAGTTACAACGCCTATACTATTTTGAGAGATGTCCAATTGACATTCTTATAAAAAATCAAATGATGGATATATTGCAGTGTTGCTTATTCCTCCTGAGAGTTTGCTAAGGAGGAAGAATAATAATTCAATAGTGGTCAATGCCGTTTGCAGCACAATATTCCTTAAACTTATTACTTGTAGAATCAAGTCCTACTGACACCAACAATGTTGCAAACACCTAAAAACTAGATAAATTTCTAACCAATACCTACAATTCCCACATATTAATTATTTTCATATAACCTTCCAATCAGACTAGAATATCAGTATATCATGTCAAATTAAGTCATGTTGCTACCTATATCCACCAACCTTTGTGTTCAATATGATCAACAGCCACGCACTTCTAGGCAATTGAATAGCCCGGGTTTATAATATTCATCTTGGCGAGATCGCTTGATACCTGTTATTTTGACCCACCTCAGATGACTTGTGTCTCCTTTTCCTACAGTTGAATTATCTTTTACTAGTTATTTATTTTGCGTTCGTTTTGAATACATGTTCTCTCAATTTTGGTTTCAGTTCATTTACAATCATAGATTTCATCGGTTTTAGCTCAACCATTTTTTCATAAAATTTTATCATTTGCTTCAGTTTACACAACATAAGATTAATTCAGATGTATCATCAGTAACTCCTTCAATGATATACTCAATATCATCCACATCATCAGAGCTTCTGTTGCAATTCATTTTGTTCTGGTAAAAAAAATCACTTAGTTTCAATGTGTTAATTCATGCCTTCGAAATTTTCCTGTATGATTTAACATTGCTAGTAGAATTGCAAAATTATTCTCTAAACTTGCTTTTTATATTAGGTGAGAGGCGACTTTATAAATAGGTTTTTGCCAATCTATCTAATGACTTGTTCCCAAAAATCCACATTTCCTAAGGCTGTCACAGGGGAATTCTTTAAAGTATTCTTCCAACTATTTTCATGATAATTGTCTCTGCAATGAAACTTTCAACTAGAATATTCAACGTGTTTAAACCCATAAAACATGAAGGAAAACAGATCTCTTTCCTTCATCTCTTTCTTAAACGTGTTTAAACCCATAAAACATGAAGGAAAACAGATCTCTTTCCTTCATCTATTTCTTTGACTGAGTAAGTAATTTGTTTTTCTTACATATTTGTTCTTATAAAAAAAATCGTCACAAACTTTTTTTTCTTACATCGAATATTCAGCGAGAAGCATTTTCTTCCGTTTCTCTATATCACCTTTAACCTCTTCTTCTACTTCTGAATGGTCATTATCTTAAGCATAATAATTTTATGGACTTATACACCATCATCTTTTATACATACACTATAGTTTTTAAAAGAATTACTTTAATTTTTTTTAACATATTTATTTATAACTATACAACAATGCATATATTGTGTAACAAGCATATGCAGTAAGAGTAATAAAAATGGCTTAGATACATATGAGTAAAGAATGAAGCCCACTGGTTCAACTTGTCACTTCGTTTATGCGCTTTAGTAGATTATCATAGCAGTGGATCCCTGGGCCATCATTTCTTGAGTTGTCTTGGGGGATTCTGGGAAGGTGATAAAGAAGCGAAGTTTTCAACAAGTGGATTTGGGTGAGACAAAGTTTGATATGAAACGCCTTGCAACAATAAGAGGCTAGATTTTGTATAAATCGGATTTCTAGGTCTCTATGAAGAGTGTGATTTGTGATAATAAGGAGCATTAGTGATAGTGGGGAAGATTTTCTATTTCAATGACTGTATTTTAAGAATGTTTGTTTTAATGAAAGTTTTGCACAATCCCATAGTTCAAGTCCGTAAGTCCAAAAAAGTATCAGTAATGTTTTATATAACAGCAATTTGTTATGGAGTGTCAATTTTGAGTGTTTCCCGAGACCACTTTAATTAAAAATGATATCATTCATCGTATAATAGCACTCTTACCCAGATCATAATACATGTTTAAATCTATTCCTTAATTTTATTTAAAACGTCTTCTCTCACCTTTAGTCTTATCTCAGCTGTCGTAAGAACTTTAGACAACAGCTTCATCATACTCACCTTTGTAGCTTGAATTGTCATGCTTCTCTTTCATTTCGTCTACTCTTCATAAAGATAGTGTGTTAACTACCTAAACACTAAATACAATAATCACCATCTACCTGCAACTGGTTATAAAGTAAAGGGAATATCTCAGCCATCATGCAACCAAATACATTTCAAAGTCATCTTCAGTTCATTCTGGACACTGCCCCAATTTTACTGAAGTTGTTAGCATAAAATAAAAACTCTCTTTATTTTGAAACTTAGAATAATAACTGCTTGCTCAAAAAACCATTTATTACCCTAGAGTTCTTCTAACACAAATAAATGTTATATCAGGGTTTTGATTTAGTCGAATGAGTATTCATACTAATAAATAAAGGATATCTGTGAATTTAGGGAAATAAACTTTTAAAATTACAGTTAATTAAAATACGATTCTCAATACCACTTTATCAGATAAAAACATTCAATACAAAACCAGTGTGATAAGAACACTTGCATCACTACAATAAAATAAAGGCAGTATCCTCAAAGTCTTTTCTGTATACGCTTCCTGAATAACAAAATATACAGAAATGGCGACCTCTAATTTTAAACTTAAGCAGATTTCTAAAGATATTGAGAGCTTAAATATCGACCCAGGCAAAAATGTTTAAATAACAGTTAAGAAATAAAACTTATATAAGACTAAGTGGTTTTTTAAATATTCTTTATGATCATGTCATTGTTTAATATGTTAACCTTAATTTTCTTATCTCATATTGTTTCGTAAATCCAATCTAAAAGAATATTTTTCATATAGAGTATTTCAAGATGTAATTAAAGATATGTTGATTTATTACTAGAGTCAGCATGAAACACTACTTGTCTGTTGAAGTCATCCAAAGTATTTCCAACATGCCCATTGTTATAAACAATCTTCAATATAATACCATTACGAAAATAAAAAAATACATCCCAATAGCCTGGTAACGCAGTTACAGATTAAATAATGTGGGGCTATTACTAAAACCCTAGGTGGAGTTTGATAAGAAACACCCCTCAGACTCTGTAACTTTATAGTACTAAATAATCAATTAAGTGAAAATTGAGAAATTTTGATATTACTGTTCTTTTGTAGTGTTTTAACATTGTGATATAAAATCAGTACCTTTATATCAAGTCATATCATTGATATCAGATTACTTTTCAAAGAAATATTTGAAAGTGTAATATTACATAGACCTTATTTCAAACTGTAATATTAGAGACAGTTGGTTCATTAAGATTAATTCATAAGATAGCGAAACAACGTATGGGTAGGTTTAGACAGAGTTTCCTAAAGCAGTATAATTAACTCTTACTGAAAGTGCTAGTCTCCTTTGAAGCTCACATTTACACGAAATAATGAAGTAAATTCAAGTTAAGAAACTATGATTAACTCAACAATGAACCATAAGAGGATTTGTCAGAAGACAGTATAGTCAGGCAGTAAACTGGGTATAATGAAGCACTGTATTTTGCATTAATTGACGATTGAAAACAAGGAAGCTTGGTTGGTTACCGTAGTATTAGCAACACAGGAACAAACTTTTCTCACAATGAAATCTTCAAAGATATCTGGATAACGCATTTCTGTTATACTTGGTCTGTAATACTGTTCCTGAATAGCCTGTAGTGTTACTGTTCGGTGAATAATTCATCTCTTCTACTGTTCTAATTCAGAGGGAAGAACCTTCCTTTGTTGGGTGAGATATAAAATGAAATATGATTACATTTATTTCTACAGAAGCCCTATAATTATTGTTTTTTCGAAATTATTTTTCTTGTATAAGTAAAGCCAATAATTTTAGACTATATAATTCTTGAAGTTAATTTTTTACGAACGCTATACTAAAGAAAGTCACGAGTAAATTCAATAATTCCTAATAATAATAATAATTTCAAGATATTGAAGTGCCTTGTGGTCAGCATGATTTTGTATTTTGGTTGATACAAGAACAGGTTAAGCATATCCAAGGAATTGGGGACTTCATCCACTAAACATGACGTATGTTACTTTTCATATATTTCGGATGTCAAATCCACTGCAAATAAGAGTATGTTGAGGCAGTCATCACTACCAAACAATACTCATGATAACTAACGTTATGATCAAACTGAATTTAAGTGCTACTAACAGGTGGCCCAAAAGTCACTGACAGTTAAAAAAAATTCATAACTCTTTTGTTTCTGATTATTTTTCTTATATTTTTTCAGAGCATTTAGAACTACCCTTCCGACATTATTATGAACAAATATAGCACCGAGGAACGAATCCTCATTGTACAGTGGTACTTTGAGTCACATGGTTCAAATTCAGAAACCCAGCGTTGTTACCGTCAACATTTTAATAGGGTACAGGCCAAACCAGAGCAAATGTGGTTTCAACAAGATGGGGCCACAGCCCATGCTGCAAGAGAGTCCATTCAAATACTCCAAAACATCTTTCAAGACCGAATTATCTCCAGGGGTTGTGAAATCAACTGGCCGCCTAGATCACCTGACCTAACTAGTCCCGATTTCTTCCTGTGGGGCTATCTTAAAGAAAGGGTGTATAGGAATAAACCTCGGCCAATAAACGACTTAAAACGTAATATCGAAGATCAAATAAGAGACATAAGCCCGAAAATGCTTTCAAATGTTATGCAAAGTGTGTTGGATAGGGCTATTCAGTGCGAAACCAAAAAGGGTGGACATTTAAAAAACATTATTTTTAAAAATTAGGTAAATTTTACTTCCCCACTTTAATTAGTGATAAATTTAAGTGTAAGTAAATAATTATAACCATATATATTGCCAAAAATATCGGAAGGATCAGTTTACCTACTGCTCAAATTTGGTGAGTATAACTTATGAATTACAGGAACTATTGAACATTTAAAAGTGTCAGTGACTTTTGGGCCACCTAGTATATATCTCACAGTTTTGTTACTGAAATTTGCTCATCTTTCTTAATTTCTTGTTCTTAATATAAATAGAAATTCCACTATCTCATAATCCCATATATTTTCTTTTCTTTCGATAAATATCACTTGAGACATGCGAGCAAGATGGAGTCATCAGACGTCTGGCTTCAATGATGCTACTATCAGTGTACTGCAGTGTGCAATCCAAATTACTTTAAACCTATATACTAAGTATTTCAAAGAAATACAGACATTCCCTTCATTACTAGTACTTCTTTTAAGTATCCATAGAAATTCTCTTGAGAATGAAATTTGAAGTAATTATAATGCCGGATAAAATGAAACATTTATATTAAATTGTATAAAAAATAACAGAATAAAGTTTTATTAAAACTCAATGAAATATTAATTTAATAATCAATATGTTGAAATTCCTTGCTTAAAATACCATGAATATCTTTCCTTTTTAATAAGAAATATTATTATTTAATATTTTAAATAAAAAAAACTAAGAGAAAAGAATGAAATTTATACATACAAAATTGTGAGTGAGCAATGGAGGTGGATAAAATGCAATTTCAAGCTTAAGTTAAACAAATAATATGAAAGGGACAAGAGGATCATCATTCCATTGGCTTTGATCTGTTATTATTATCTCCCCAAGCCAGATATCAGAGACATTTCAAACAATTACATTTCAAACATTAATAATCGAACATTCAGAAAAAATGAAGTAATCGCATCATAAACTAAAATATTTTATTGTATTGCAATATAATTATTACATAATAGTTTCAGAAATGGTGGTAGGTATATTATATTGTGTCAAGTAATAAACTCATGATGCCTTATTATAGATAATTGGTTCCTTATAGTAATTTGAATATAAATGATACAAGAGTCATTATTGAAATAAAAGTCATTCTATAGGTGTTATACGCATGTCTATTCATCCATTCATCTTATATGAATAACGACTCGTTATCCAAAGTTAAAAATAACTTTGGAAAATTAATATAATTGGAACATTCCATAGCACAATTTATATTAATGTTTGATGCTTACTTATTGGTATTATGCCAATAATATTAAAACTGGAATAACTTAATAAGTTTTATTCAATCATAAATTCTTTGCAATCACGTAATGAAGAGATTAAAAACAATCGAGACGCTCCAATAAGAGAGTTCATTGAACCTCATTTATCTTTGTAAATATCAGGCAGCAACGAAGTCCATGACTTTACTGAAACTGAGTACTCCCTCGACATCTGTATTAGTGGAAGTAATATGGAAGAGATGGTGAGCCTCCCTTTATCATCTGTAAGTTGCTACATTGGGAGCCACCATCCATCAAGCTGACAGAAATAAGAAAGCGATTTCAATTAAAGCAGAGGGTGAGATATATAGTCTACAGTTCCTCAAACAAAAAAAAAGTAAATCATAATTGATCAGTGAAATTAAAGTTGATATAGCTGAAATCGATAAAGCAGAGCGTATGTTTTACTTGGTTAAGTTTAAAACCAATGTTAATAGTAGTTGGAAATGAGCTAGCAGAGAGATTTGTGCATAAAGATGGAAACTATAGAGCATGGATCACTATATAACAAGAATCTTAAATCTTACCTGAAATATCTTTTGAAACAAAGAGTTTCAAAAACGTCGCAACTAATCAAAGAGAACTTAAGCTTGAACAAATTAACTGGAATAGGCATATTTAGTTACCTTGAAATATAAACTGGGATAAGGAATAGCAACAGGTCACAAATCCTTATGCAGTATTCATCGTAATTTAATCTGACAGACTCTACAGCTTCTTCTTGTTATTCCAAACATTTCAGAATATTCCTTTTGATGAACATTAAGGATCTTTTATAGTATTTATAAGGTTCGTCCATAAGTGCTCCTCATGAGAATAATAGTTTTTGAAAGAATCTGGCGTTACTATACAAAACATTAATTACCAAAGAATATAACTATGTATTTCCTAAATTTTTATAAAATAATATTTCATAAGCATTTCAATTATAATATTCATTAGTTGTTCAAAAGAAATGTATTAACCAATAGTTTCTTGTATATGCTTGTGGTGTTAGCCACTTATGGTCTCATTTTTCAACCAAATCTACAAGATAATTAAATATTTGTTAGAAAAATTACCTTTCACTTTTATATTTGTTCTACACATTTTATCTCAATTTTGTATAATGTATTTTTATTGTAAAGCATGTAATATATTATTTGATCTATGACCAAATAGTTTAGTTTACAATTAACAAAGACTGTACCAGCTTTTCTCCTTCTTTAATTTGTCTCCATCACAAGGATCAGTTCAGATCTTTAAGTCAATTTTGAATTGTGACACTGAAAAGTTCAAATGGTTGTACTGTACTTATATCTTCTTTAAATCCCCCTATTCGATAACCCATCCAGTAAATCATTGCATGATTAAATATTTCATTTAGCTTATATCTCACTATTTTTAAAATATATTTAATTACTTTATATTTTTTATTGTCTCTTTCATCTTAGTTCATGTCTTAATTGTCTCTTCATATTCTTTTAATGCGTGTGTCTGACAGAAGATTTCATGTAGGTCTATAATGATCTTATCAACTGTTTTGTGTTTAAATGTTAGTAAAGCTTTTGTTATCATCAGTCTTAGTTCGTTATGTCCTTTTGTAATTCGTTTATCAATTTGTTTTATCATTCATTCTATGACCATGTGTCAATAAATAGTCCGCAAAATTAAGACATGTTTTATTACACTAAAAATAGGAAAACATGTGTGTTTTATATCCCTTGAATTTATTTTATGCACTCCCAATGCAGTAAAACTTATTTCTTATATCTGAAGGGATTTTTTAATGGTCGTACTATTTGTAATATATTATTTTACCCCATTGGTAATTATTTTGCTTACTATTGTTTTATTCTGCAGATTACTACTTTTGAACTAACATACTCTATTAATATTTTCTATTTCTTTCTCACTATTTAGTTGTCATTTTTCTGTTATATCATTTGTTACATAACAGAATGTATATATCACATTCTGTGAAATATATCTAACAGTTAACACAAAAAAGTTGAGAAGACCATTATAGACGTACGTGGAATCTTCTGTCAGACACACACATTGGAAGAATATGAAGAAACCAGACATGAACTAGGATGAAAGAGACTAATCTATGTATTTCCAATTTATTTTCTGGTCTATTTTTATATGGAAAGATCAAAGACAATAATTCACCTTTATGAAGACAGTTTACGTGTCAGATAGTCATTTAACCTTTGTCAGATAGTCATTTCACTCATTTCCGGTTTTACCAATTTGTGTAAATGTACACTGGGTACAGTTTCAAAACCATTCTGAAGCAGAGTTTTCAGGATTTCCAGCACTCCAATGTTAAGGGTTAACGGCAGTCCGTGAGGCTATTTTCCGATAAATAAATTGCCTCATTGTTGCTAATAAGCAACTGGATTTTTGGGGGTTGTGGATGTTCTGTCATGAGAACAGCTCCTTTTGTTACTTCAGAGGAAACTTAGGTGGTCGCAATCGTCAAACGCCTTTGAGTAGGATCTTAATTGAGAATAACTAGTATATATGCTGAAATAAAGCTTATATTTTATATTATTATTATTATTATTATATCATTTTATATAAAGTATTACCCTAGTTAGTGGCAAAAAAAATATGGGTCATACAGAACCAACCCAGTTTCTAATCATTCTCTATTCGTTCTAAATAAACAGAAAATGTAATTTTGATTATAATTTGCAAAATACTAAATAATTAAAATTTTTGAAATAATTGAAATGTTGGTTTTAGCTACTGGTAACTCCAAATTTTCTTATTATTTTGTCCTTTTGATATGAAATGGTAACAGTTGTCTCACCTGGTTTTTAAATATGAATTAACGCTATTCCAAGACTTTAATTTTTAAATTGCTGGTAAAATATTTCTCCTTTAAATATGCTTGGGTGAAAACAATTTAAGACATTTACCTCGTAAACTAATGTCTCTAATATAGCTCATAAAACAATGGCTGTCAATTAACAACTGAGGCACGCACCCTATTAGTGGATCAGCATTAAAGCCAAAAGCCCGAGTTTAGGCATTGGATGATAGAAAAAAAATAATACAAAATGTTATTCTTCTAGAAGAATACTATTTTATGAACGATGTTTTTAGAGTAGAAAAGTCCCTAATTAATAAAATCACTCACATGTTGGAGGGAAATTTTTTTTAAAATAAAATCTGGTTACTTTTTTTCTATAGCTAGATATAGTTTAACTGTCCATAAGAATGAAGTTTATTACTTTAATTAAAATAGAGAGAATTGGTCAATCATTTCTCTTTCATTGCTGTCAATTATCAATTCGTAAAATACATTGCTGGCTGTGCCTTTCTAAAACGCATTCTGTCTCTTATTTTCCTTGTCTCTCCATTATTGCTTATTCTGATGTAATAACGTGCTCTCTGAGTCAATTTAAACTACTTCAATCTTGCTACTAGTTTATCAATTTTTCTATTTAATGAGGTTATATCAAACTTCAGTTTGTACTGTTCTTAAGTAACTCTGATCCTTACTCTCAGAGAGCAACAAATTTCCTGCAGCGATTACTAATTGCTAATTAAAATTGTTCTTTACAGAATGGCCAAATTAAAATGGAAATGACTTTGAAACTGGTTTTTTTACTGATTCTGCTGGTCATCAAAACTTCTAAAGGAGGGTACAGCTACATTGAAATAGGTCATATATTTGTTATATTCTGATTAATATGTTATATATGATCATTTATATTGACTATTTTGTTCTAGATATACCATCCCATCCCCGAGTAGCATACAGGGTGGATCACGGAGTCGACCAAAGATATCAAACACTGGGTCAAAACTACAACAGGATTAATCCTTATATTCTAAACACAAATGGTGGAGGAATATCACAAGAGTCAATCAGTGATGAACAACTTATTGAAGATTTATATAGGCCTGGAAAACTTGCTTTCAAACCATTAAATGGTGTCAACTACCAACCAAAAAACACGAACAGCTTAAACCGCAGAGGCAGGCTTCCTAATCAAATGGAACTGGCTTTTCTCAATGTTTGCGACTTCGGTCTTGACTGCTCCAAGCCGCTCACCCTTCTGCTGAACTTGCCCAGCAACACCAGTCAAAACCCTTTAGCGAAAGCCCCCGCAAACAGCCTAGTCAGAGCTTACCTTTTTGTTCCAGTTTTAGTTTATCCTGGCATTATGTAGGTTATGTAAATAGTTCTTTAACTGCAGTTAAAATTAGTTATTTTAGATGTTTTACTTAGTCTAGAATTTAGATCCCAAGTTTTATATTTGTGTCATCAGATGCAGAGTCAATTAAAGTACAAATAAACGATAATCATATAAAACGATTGAAATATTGCATTAAGAACTCTCTGTTCACACTTTTTTACGGTTTTTAACAGGATAAAAAGATTGCTCAGTTAAGTAACGTTTTATGTCTAAAATGTATAAGTTATTATTTCTGTTAGAAAAGTATTTTATAATTCAATAACTTGAAATTACTTTTCTTAGTCAAATATGAAAATGAATTTAGTGTTTAAAATAGTAAGCTCTAACACTAAATGTACAGACACTTGTCACCCGAGGGAGGTATATAGCACTCAGAATAGGGGAGGAGTATTGATTGATATTGTATATATTATACTAAATTGAATGTATGCCATTATTATTAAATCCTTGTAAACGAAATATGTTTGCACTTAAAAAACACAATTTGAAAAAAATCTAGAGAATTATAATAGTTTTATTAACAACAAATGACAGTAGCTTAATGTGCATATAAAAAAAAATAAAATCTAAATTTTTTATTCTACCATATGAGTAGTAATTTTAGGTTAGAAAGAAATACAAAATATATTATTTTTCGATTTAAAAATCTGATAATCAGAAAGCTATTTCCTGTAATGTTTCTTAAAGACAGCAGGAAATATTCATTCTTTACCTTCGGCGTAATAGGTTTGAACACACACAGAAGTAATCTTTGCTACATAACAATAAATTCACACACTCTTCAGCTCAATTGAAATCTGTGATGTTTTTTTAATGACTTCAAATTTTTAGTACTAAATTTAATACTAAACTTTAATTTAAATTAATTAAATTTTGGTAAAATAAATATAAAAACTGGTTCATTATAAATACTTTAAAGAGTTAGTTTGTAGCAATAGACAATTTTCATGTATTATCCAAGAAACGTGGATCTAATACATCGGCTACAAGCAACACCACTTTCCCAGTACCGAATTGTAATCTGACACTATCGCTGGCATTTCGTTTTATTTGTAGTATCTAGTTCAATACAAACATTAAACGTATTTTTCGTGTCAATAGGGACTTGTATATTAGCATTATTACCAAAATAGTTTATAAAAAAAATATATCCTCTAGTATTTATATGCAGAACAGTCAGAATAAATAGGAGGTAGGTAAAAAAATCACCACAATTCTTCTTTTTCTTTGTCGTGGATATATATAAATAAGTATATACGAGGTGTATAAATAAAGTAGTGAGACTGATTTTTTTTAAATTTTCTATTCAAATATAATTACAATGTGATATTGTCACCTTCAAAATAGTTCCCTTCGGAAGCCACACAGCGCTGGAGACGGTCCTTCCAATCATTGTAGCATTGCTGGAACTCGGATTCTGGAATGGCCTTCAGCTGGTCGGTTACAGCAGTTTGTATGTTTTGTAGTGTCCCGAAATGAGTTCCCTTGAGGTGATTTTTCAATCTTGGGAAGAGGAAAAAGTCACAAGGACTCAAGTCTGGTGAATAAGGAGGCTGAGGAGCAACAGGAATGTTTTTACTGGCCAAAAACTCCTTCCCTTTCTGAGATCCTTTTGGTCTTGGGAAAGGTTTTTCGGAACCATTTTCGCACAAATTTTTCTCATCTCCAATTCATTGGTCAAAATGTGATGAACGGAGGTGTGATTCAAATTCAACTGTTCCCCGATCATTCTGACTGTCAAGCGTCGATCTGAACGCACAAGGTTCCGTACTCTGTTGACATTTTCATCGGTGTTTGCACTTGAAGGCCTTCCGCTTCGTGGTTCATCTTCAATCGACTCTCTTCCTTCTGAAAATTCCTTAAACCACCGAAAAACCTGTGCCCTTGATAAAACACGTTCTCCATAGGCCTCCTGAAGTTTTTCAAAAGTCCAAGTTGTCCAAGTCTGAAGCAAAATTTGATTGCACACCGCTGCTCAACTTTGAGGTCACTCATTTTTAAAACGCTCAAGAAAAAACCATTTCACGAAAACCAACGCTACGGACAAACAAATGACTGTGGCGAGTTCAGATTCATACTGGAGGCGCATCACACGTGCACCTGACGCTACTCAAGGCCACGCGTCTCCAGCGTTGCCAGATCGAAAGCGACGTTGCCAGTCTCACTACTTTATTTACACACCTCGTATATAGTTTACACAAGAAAGAAAAAATCAAATAAAAACACACACAAAAAAGACTCTCAGCGATATTTCGACATTCGTCGTCATCGGGCAGAAGTAGTCCCTTTGAGTAGCTGAAGCTAACTGTATATATATACTTATATTATAAATAAGTATATATACTTATAACGGTTCAAAATTAAAGATAGGTAGCACAGAAAGTAAAGAAACACACTTACAGACTCAAATTTTTGGGCAATCCGTCTTCAGGTGAAAAGAGAAAGGGAGGCCAAGCAGGTTGTAGACGCAACGGCTAGTAACCCAAGTGTAAGTGTGTACGTTACGAGTCTGTAAGTGTGTTTCTTTACTTTCTGTGCTACCTATCTCAAATTTTGAACTGTTATTGTGTCCAGTATGGATCGTCTTTCCCTTTATCAAGTGAATGTATACATTTATATATATCAGAAGAATTGAATTGATGGAGGGACGACAGTCAACTGAAGAACTCTCTGGTAAGATGGCTAAAGCAGTGCTGCCGCGAGAAAATAAAAAAAGAACTAAGGAGTCGAGATTTAAAAAAATATAAAGAAGAATATAGGAATAGAAAAAGAAAATATAAGAAATATATACTAACTTGTTATAAAAAAATAATATATGGAATTAAAAAACTTAAAAGTGAGCCCTCTGTTTCGTTTATTTCTATGTGTCACAGTTATTTTAAGTGTCAGCAGTCCTTTTAGATTGCATTTCGTTTATCATTTATGTAGTACTAAAAACATATTTTTTGTAAGTTTTTACAATTATTCCATTTATTTTTAAAATTATTATAAACGATTTAAATATTTTTTTATAATTTGTGCCTTAATTAATTTCTGTGATAGTTAACATTTTTTTTTCAAATTTACAAATTCTTTAATTGCTAAATGGATTAGAATTATTAGTAAGTGTTTGAACAATAACAGGTATTGCTTATAATAGCAGATACATATAGCAGAACTGACAGAGATAATCACTGAAAACTAAATTAACGTCTAAGATAATTTGACAAATATTGACAAATTTAATGTAAGATGGGATTGAAATGAAGTTCTTTAAACATGATCTTCTAGGGTTTACTTGTTCATGCATCACGGTAACAAAAATGAATTAATTTCAATTTTCTCTGTGATAAACTTTGATTACAAATGCCATATGTTTTTGTGATTAATTTGTATAGACATATTTAACAAACTGTTCTACAAATTTAATTAAAGAGATATTTACTAATTTAAAATTATATTACTATAATGGATATTATCATGTTTTTAGATTTTATAGAATACGTGGAAAGATAGCAATTAAAGCACCATAGCATGATGCAAAATAAAAAATTGTCAAAGAATCGCATTGACTTGTTTAAGATTAACAAAGTATACTGTAAATAAAAAGTGGAACAGAATAACAGTTTTTTTTTACACGAAACTAGATCCAATTGGAATTATATTACAGGGTATTTCGTCAGATATGTTTGAAATGACATTTCAATAGTTTACATCTGGGAATAAGGTTTCGTTATTCCATTAGATTATGGAATATGAAAATAATTTATTCTTCTCTTAAATCTATTATGTGAAAAAACGAATGTTTCATTTACAATTTTATATTTTATTTAACTTTTATAATTTATTTAAGTTTGATATATTATTTTTTTGAAATTATACATACTTATATATAACTCTTATTGTTTTTTTTTTGCTCATGTTTATTAAAGATAGAAATAATTTAGTTTCGACAAAGTATTAAATAATGTAATTCTTTATTCACAGCAGAGACATGGCTTGCTCCACTATCTATTAGAAAATAATCTAACCCTAAGCATTCAATTTTTTAATTGCATATGTATGAGTTTGTTAATTTGAAAGAATATTTTGAATAGTTGTCTAAGACATTGATTATTGAATGTTAATAAAAACATATAGGACTGCTGGTATGACTTGCGTGAACCTTTATGAGTATCAACTCTCACTAAACAATGTTTAACTGATAACCAACATCATATATCTTGTTTACTGTGCATATATGTGCTTTATTAACAATTGTGATAATGAGTGGATAGGAAATAGTAAAAGGTCTTCAGAGCAGAAAAGATATTTTATAAAAAAGTTGACAGTAAATCACTACTATCCAACCGTACAATCGGAGGAGGGCCATACTGAAAGGTGGAAAAGTATCACGAAGTGCTCTAACACTATTTAACTCTAGATGATCCTCCCATGGTTTGGGACCTCAGTGGACTCTGGTGAAGCTAAGATGATAACGTACCGACATAAGCCTGGAAAACGGTCACCTCCTTACCCAAAGTCCAAGCTATTAGCGACAATACATTTTGAGGAATGCCCAGATCCTGGTGAGCAAAAAGCTTCCTTCAGTATTCTGCCAAGATTGGCAATTGTTTTGCCACCAAGCAGTCTATTCACTGGAGGACTTACGTCACTTTTCCAAAGGTTTCGTTTATATCGCGAACTGAACCCCAGATCCTTTGCTTGATGACCTCTCTATACCTGAATAGTATTAGTCATTATATTTTAATTAAATATCTTGTAAATATATTTGGAAAAGTTAAGAATATGAAAAGTTTAAAAAATATTTTGTGATTATATCAACATAAAAGCACTATAAAAAAGCCAATGCAACATAAAAGCCTATGGTTAGCTCTACTTTCTTTATCACACGGAGGTATAGGTTAGGTTCGCAATAAAATTGTTCTAAGATTGAGATGGTAATGAAATTATGTATAAAGGAAATAAATATATATACAACTGTGAGTGATGATCATAATAATATAATAACATTTATGCAGTAGGAATAGTATTGCTGGGATAGCATTGAATCTACAAAAGAAAACTAAATAATTATTTTTATAATTATTAAAGTACTACTTTCGTTAAACCTCGGAGTATGGTCAAAAAATGACCTAATAATTGAGAAAAGCAGAGCTAAATGAAATGACATTTGGGGTTAGCTCGCTCGTGTCGACAGACTTGTGAAATGTGCTCTGTGTCGTGTCAGGTTTCGTCGACTGATAAACGTTTACTAAACCTTGCTTCATCCTGCTCCTTGCGTTCACTCTTCTCTTCAATGATTCCATTTTTTTTATCAACTCTCTCTAATGACATTTCTCTAATTCTTTATTCGCGCTTTACTAGTATAGCATTAAATTCCTTGAATTGGGTACACAATGTTTGAAATTTTTCACCACTACATTTTGAAAGTCTTCTTCATATTTCATCAATGTTAAAACAAAACATTTACATTAGTAATACCGGACCAGCAGACGGGCATTGTTATTACGACAAAACGAAAAAAGAAAGGCGTGAGATATTTTCTAAAAGAGTGGTAACAAGATTGTTTCGAAAAACCAGGACAAACAACTGGGAGAAAAAAACGCTTAAGTGAAGTCCGTATTTCTCGCCGCAATCTTCTTAAAATTTTGTTCAAATAGATACTTTTTTTATTTTTCATTTTTATCCTGAATTATTTTTGTAATTTATTTAGTTCTAAGTGGTAACAGATTTATATTCTACATAAATATACTAAAATTCATATTCTAATAAAAATAAAAAAAATACCATGTGAATTGAAAATCAACTTATAAACGACATGATCTCCTCCTAAAACGATACTATCAGCATTCAATCAGTCGCAGTCTTCTGTATAGTTACATACAAGATGTAGAAGAAGAAAGTCAAACATGTGATTTGAAAAAATTGTTGGCAAGAAAGGTATGTTTAAATGGTGAAAACACAATAAAAGCAGTTATTTGGTATGACGTGAAGAAAGGAGAGAAAAAACTATTTTTTTTTATGTAAAACTCATTAACAAATCCATTGCTGCTATTAACTGCTAAACTCAATCTCAATCTATATTAGTTTTTTTATTGTATAAGTTCTACAATAAAATAAAATAAGTTTTATAAATTAGAAGTTCTATTATTTATAAAAATTATATTTTTATAGAAACTTAAAAGAAAGTTTTTAAATTAACTTTCTTTTTATTTCATAATTTCAAGTTATTTTTCTTTATTTCTTTTTATGCTTTCCTATTTATTTACAGAAGTAATATTTATGTTTCTTTTTAATTGTTAGTCGCTTTATTTCTTCCCTTTCCCATTCCTTCGTATTTGGGTAATGCCGTTGTGTGTTACCCAGGTCGTCTACTATTCAATGACCATGAACCTTTGATATTTCGAAGAAGCGACTCAGAGAAAGAGTAATTTAGAAAACCCATGTCATTGGACTCAGGGGAACCTCAAAACTGTTTTTTTCTTGAATAGTCGATATCAGAATTTGACACAAGCATAATACTTTCATTGTTCCCTATTTCATATAGAGTGTAACTGAAAGTAAAAATGATTCCCTTCCGAGTGTATCTGATATATGAAGGAAATTAGTGAAATGAGGCAGTGTAAATGTACAGTGGTCATCTGGTCATTACTGCTAGAGGAGGGACTGCTCATAACTCGAATGCAGGAAGGAATCACACAGCGTCAACATCCTGAGCCTGACATTCCCTCAGTCCTGAGTAGAGCCTGCTGCAGTTGACCACCTTCCAAGAGTCGCGCTTCTACTTTCAGTTTAATTATTAAACTTGTATTTATTAGTTCTCATTTTTACTTCGTTGAATAAGAATTAATAAATACAACCGATTTGTAAAATTTCTTTCCAATACGTCTAAATGAATAATAAATGCCTTCAATAATAATATCAAGTTAGATAAATATAATTTATATATATTAATGTTTTTAATAATACCAATTTAATTGTCATTAATATGTAATTTAATAAAACTGATTTCATTTATAACAGATATATAAGTAACTTCAGTGATTGTAAAGTACCGCATTTGTTATTGTTGTCTGGGATTTTTTTATCGTTAACTATTCTCCATTGAACTTAAGAAATATACTTAATTTTGAAAAGTCATTCAAGTTTGAAAAGGAGTTTCTCAACTTTCTAACAGTTTAGACTTACTAAGTTCATTTTCTTTCAGCCTTCTGAATGATTCCTCACCTTTTAGTTCAATTTCAAGTTTTAAATGGGAAATAAACTTTTTTACTTGATCAAGAAGTAACTAATTATTGTTCAAACAATAACTCTATTTTCATAATTGTGTATTTAATTAGTTGCTTTTATATTTTTATAATACTTTTAATTAAATTCGGATAAAGCAATAAATACCATATTGTTTTAAAGTAATTTTACTGATGTGATGTAGTACACATAAGTTTAATGCGAATAATGCGAGTGAGTTATTGCTTACTTGCTGGTAAAACTCGAAACAAGTAAGTACGTTGATCATGAAAAAATTTGTTCTCGTGATTTTGGCGGATAAACATGTTTTAAAGACCCCTATATTTTTTCTGAAGTTTTTTGATGACGTGTGTGTGTATGTGTGTGTGTGTGTGTGTGTGTGTGTGTGTGTGTGTGTGTGTGTGTGTGTGTGTGTGTGTGTGTGTGTGTGTGTGTGTATGTGTGTGTGTGTGTGTGTGTGGGTGGATGTGTATCCAAAAGTCAAAAGAGATGCTGTATTCCACAATGTTTGATGGATGGATTTCATGTTTTATAGAATAACTGGCCTCATGGTGTAAATGTGCAGTGTTTTTTGGGCCAATATTGAGTGATTAAAAAATCACTTTTTAGCCAAAATATGTTTTTAGACCATTTTTTTTCCTAAACTAAATAATGTTAGAAACTTAAAAAATTATCATTATCATTAGAGAGCCAGATACAACACGCAAATAAGTCATCGGATTTTTTAAACGACTGGATAGATTTACTTTTAATAAAATGCAAAATTTTTGACTTAAGATGAAATTTAAAAGCTTGTGAAGAAGATACAAGCCATACCGTTTGACGAGACCAATCCTAATTAAATTACACATTTTATGTATAAAATAAAAAACAGCGTATTATGAGGAGATGAGTTGAGGTATTTTCTTTGAAAATTACGTTAACCATAAGGGGCAATATGGTACATTTTACGTTTTCAGAAAATGTCTTTTTAACGCTATCACTAACTATAAAACAATGAAATTTTGTCCACAAATTGAACCTAAAATCAATAACAAAAAAAAAGAAAAAGAAAATTCCGATTACAACAAAAGGCAATAGATCTATAAAAATTGAAAATTCGTCTTGCAATAATGTATCATCTATCTGCTGGAACTGTCAGATTTAATTACATTATTTGATTTCGAAAGTATTGACTTAGAATAGTTGAGAGTGAAATAAAATTGTTATTTAGAGATTTATTAAACAAATATGAAATGTTTTAATGGAAAAAAATTAAATTCTATCAAAAAAAAATTTCTTATGGATTCTTTGGTATGATGGATGGTTGTTGAAGAAAGTTACTACTAATCAAACTACAAGTTGCACGTTTGAACAAGACTTATTGCCAGATATAGTTCTTGACAAAGGTAATGCACCCCATTGGCTTTGGGTATTTCTGTGGAATGGAAATCTACTCTTTCAATCTTCATTGCAAAATAAATGCTAATTTTAAGCTAAATCAATTGATCTGATATTTTTCTTGCATTTTACTTTGACAATTTAGAAACATTTTGAAGTCTTAAAGGAAACAATTTGGCTAAATTCTTAAATGCAGAAAAAGTTTATAAAAGTTACAATGAATGACACTAAATATAAGAATATAAAAACTGTAAGTATATTATACTAATATTGGAAAAAATGGTAAGTACTGGATCTTCTACAGTCGTGAACACAAAATGACATGCTCAGGGAAGTGTGCTATCGCTCCTATTGTACTGGTTAGCTGTGAATGACCTACTCAATACTCTATATAACAATGGCTATGATAGGCAAGGATATCCAGAAGATATAGAATAGTAATGCTTAATGGTGCTGCCTTTCAGATGGTGTAGCATACTCCCTGGAGTGTTAAAATATGCATAAAGCTAATGTCTGGATATAAATCCCCCTTAAACGGTCCTTATACTGTCATGAGGGAGAATAAAGATTAACCTAAAACTGTCAAAAGTTACGAGATACTCTTGAAGGTACTTTAGATAAAAGATTAAAAAGAAAATGCCATGTAACAGATCTACAGCTAAGATAACAAGCTCTACGCTCTGTACGAGATTACAACAGATGAAGCGTAACACGAAATCTTCAACTTGACTTCACAATGGTATTATTACTACTGTAATAAAATTAATGATATCATATGCATTAGTTCGTGATATATGAAAGCGAGTACTTATAGAGATATCTGCGTCAATCTCTATCTATCCTACCTCTAGGTTTAAAGATCAATAAACAAACATCTCTTAGACTTTTTTTATAAAATATTATTCATTTTCTCTTTACTTTACAAAATGAAAAGATCTCTATGGAGATGAAATATCAAAAATATTAATATAATGAAGCATATAGTTTCACCAATGAGGTAGTTACATAAACTGCTCTTCACAGATTATTATTTTACAGAGGCGTCAAAGTGACAGAACAGGATTGAATGCTCTCTGATTTCAATAAAAAAAACCCTAGTCTGATATACTGAAGAGTCATAAAATAATAGTACAAACATTGTAAATATTTTTTGTCATTTGAGTACTTCGAAACAATTGAATACATTACTTAACCGTTTGGAAATTTTGAAACCATACAAATATCTTGGTGTTTCTAGCATTTTTGCAATACACACCTTGGCATTCAGAGTAGTAGATTTGACAAATAAATAATCCATAGATTTCTTTTTAAAACTTCAAAATATCCCTATTTTGACAAATGTCAGAAATATGTAAGAAAAATGTCATTGTCATCGAATATCTGAAGAATTAGTTTAAAATTAGTCTCCAGTTTGTAAATGTAAACAATGTAAATAAATGTAAACAAATATAGCAGCTGAACTATTAATTCCGGTTGAATATTCAGTTTTCACAGCTTTATTATTTATTGTTCTTTGCCTTAATTGAAATCAGCTGAATTTTTTTTATAAATTGCAAAGTTTTTGTTCAATTCTTTGGCAAAATGTCATTGTTTTTAATGAGCGAGCGTTTAGCGCAAAAAAAATTTTTGAAAATAGAAAATGTACATTAACTTGGTAATTTGGTTAATGTAATTTTAATAAAAATCGCCTCAACTTATTCCCCACATAATGCTCTATTTTTAGGTACAATTTCATTTTGGTTCGTCAAACGGCATGACTTGTATTCTCCTCACAAGCTTTCAAATTAAATTATAAATAAAAATGTATCACTTTATTGAAACTAAAATATTTCCAGTTGCATTAAAACTGATGCTTTTTTCAGTTAACGATTTTGTTGCTTCTGTGTTGATAACAAAATAGGAGAAAAAAGTCGAATAACACCATTCGGCAAAAAAATGACTTTCCAAAAATGTAAATATCAACAAATATATAATATACAATAATATTGTATCTATATACGAATCTTTTAGGTTAAAAATTATTTCTTACAAGTTAAAATCCATTATTAAGTTAACTATTAATAATTAGTAATTCTAATTAATTAATATACTATTAATTTATAATTAAATCAAATTAAACACAAGAAATCTTTATAAATAAAAGAAAGGTATTGTGCATTGCTTAGAACTGACAAAGATAACTGATTTTAAGTTATCTTTAAACTTTATCATTAGAGAAACCCAATTCTCCCTTAGAAAAATTTCTGTCTGTTTGTTAGTCCAAAAATTTTGCCACAAGCAAACTCAGCCACCATAAGTCACAGCAAGCTGAAACTTTGACAGTAGATTTATGTATGTCTAACTTAAAAGCTAAGGTTTGAATGAATTGGAAATTCAATGAAGAACCGAAGTTATTGACTTTTAGGCTGTTTGGCTAGCTATACAGGTATACAAGTATATATATAGCTAAAAATATGCAGGTAATTTTAAGTGCTTGATACTATTGGAAGTAAGTATTGTTAGTTGATTTTAATTTCATTTGCGATTATCATAATTTCCCTCATTAAATAAGTGAGTGCTATCTACCCGTGTACTATATAAGAAGTACTCCCATTATAAAATCAAATTTGAGCTCAGTATCCAAAGTTGCAAAGGAACTCAAGATTTAATTACAGTTATGGGCTCCACTAATAATATGTTCAACAAATCTTTAAATTCTAATAATATTTTGGAAAACCACATATGAATTTTTGTAAAAACCCGTCAACGAGAGGTAGAATAATATATTATAAGTTTTGTAAAGTAAGTAGTATAATATAAGTCTGCTAGTATAATGCATATAAAAAACTTAAGGAATTATTACAATAAAAAGATTCTGAAGTTTTAAATAATCTTTAAAATTAATTACTTTATTTATCAAAATTAATTAAAAGCAGTAATGAGTTTAATAATCATTTTATAACTGCTTGAAAGATATAATCAAATAAAATTAAGCTTAATTTAAAAAAAATATGCTAACCAAGATTGATAAGATTAGTTTAAAACGCAAAATGGTTGTAAAATAACAGGTTCTTAATGTTTGCATTGAAACTTTTATTAAAAGAAAGTTATATTCATAAAGTGTTATTGATTAACAACTATTATGTTATTTTATGTTAAAATTATTTTACATTTTTATATGAAAATATTAAATAATATAAAAGTTAAAACTTCATTAAAACCTGAATCATTAGTCATATTACAACATAGTTTAACTAATATTTGTGGTATTAGTTAAATGTAATTACTAATTATATTTGCTCTCTATAAATATAATTACTAATATTACTAGTTTCTTTTTTTTCTGATATTAGAAAATTATATTTAAATTGTATCTATTGTTATTGATATATAGAAAACTACTTAATTATATAATATATTATATTAATATAATATAATTATATTATTATATAATTGAATCTTCTATATATATAACTATAATCAATAGATTATAATTATAGATTATATAATTATAATTTTCTAAAGAAAGAATAGTTTTAGTGGTATTATTTAATTAAAAATAATTCTTATGCTAATTAGTAAAGACATGTTTTATTTTCTGTTTTTGCATTATTATGATATAGTATTTCTTATTATTTTTCAGTACTTTTGTTTGTCGTCATTTAATAGTAATAATTTAACACAATAGTAATTCATTATTTATTGCAATAATCATTTAACGTGTAATAAAAAAATAAAAGACTATTTTAAATTGTGAACTAACCTCGTTTTGATGCTTGGATGTTTTTATTCTTTTGTTCTTTCTTATCAAACACTTATAGGAACAACAAAAATAAGTTCACATGTGTTTATTACTTAATAATCTAATTAATAAAATCACTTTTAAACTATTATAAACAATCATTTTTTTCTAATCTCCGATTAAAAAAGTCCATGCTTACAGCTGTTAAAAAGAACGACGCCATAATGATTTGAAACAAGATAAAAGAGATTTAGCCCTTAATTAAATCAGTGTTGTTGCAATGTACAGGAAATAATCATCAACTAATACAGAGATATAAAGTTTGATGATTATGAATTCAACAAAAAATCATAATATATAATCGAATTAATTTTAAGTAAACATTTGTAAATAGGTATTTTATTATAAATGAAAAAAATGGTAATAATACACATACTAGTAATTGACTCCCCAGGTCTGTCGTAATTATGTTTTATATTTTAATAAAATTGTACCAGTGTTCACTCAACTTTGCTAAAAGTAAGTATATTATTAAGTTAATTCACAAGGTATTTAATTTATTATTTCTTATTAATGCAGTTATCACTATTTTGATAGTTTTAACGAAAATTTAACCACTGTTACAGCCGCTTAAAAAGAACAAATGAATCTTGATGATTAGTAATGAATACTAGAGTCATTTTGTAGTATTATAAATTATTGTTCAATTTGCTACAAATTGCATGGTACTTTTTAGATAGTTAATTATCATAATTTTAATGAGTTTGTGGAAAAAAAGAAATAATAATACATTTAATAAGATGGACCCGTGTATTTATATTTATATATAGAGAACACTATATTTTAGAATATATTTACATAATTATTTTATCGTCTACATTTTATTCCAAGTAATGTAATTAGTTGTGCAATTTTTTTACTTAATTATCTTAATATATAAATTAATTTAATACATTTACATTATTAATGACAGCAGTAATTTTGAAAAATAAATTCTATCAACTCACCAGGTATGCAAGCAGTTTTTATGATAGTATTTACTCATAATTGGAAAGGTGAAGAAAATTACTTTTCTATTGTATCCTTTAAGCATGATTCTTGAGAAATGCATTTTTAAGTCATTGGCGTTGGCATAGATTCTTTGAAACACTATGTGGTCGTCAATATACATGCAAAGCATGTGCGGTTTATGCAAGCTCTCTTCAGCTTACACATGAAAGTGACAGTAATTAGTGAATATTACTGTAAAGTGGAATAAGATCCTTTTTTTTTGTTTTACTATTTCAATGTATCATACATCTGTTGGTCTTAAAAATAGGAATATATACAAAAACCAGCATGACACAATCATATCATGAACTGAGAAAAGTACTGGATTACAGGGTTACTAATAAATAAAATTTAGAGTAACCTACATTTAACTTTACTATAAGTAAACATAATATCAAACTTCTTGGGTATATAATATATGACCCATTTAGGCATAATATAAATGTCTAAATGGGAGATGTTTATCAGTCTCATTCCTGGAGGTATTACAGATAGTAATTGATCCACATATCAATATATGTGCTTATTTGTGTCTATCACACGACTGATGCATACAATATCATTAGTATAACTACAGCAGTAATAATAATAATGTACAATATTATTGAAAAATTAATATCAATAAATTAACATTGCAAGAGCATATCAAAGGTTAAGCAAATGAATGCTTAACCAAATTATTCCATACTACAATAAAATATATAATTAATTTTATATTAATAAAACATTTGTACAATATTAGTTGCAAACCAACTATTTGTAATATCGCCAATAGTTATTATTACTACTATTTGTAATAATAACTATTTATCTTATGACCAATACTCACAACATGTGATAATTTATAACTAATAATGGTAAAAAAATTTTCTGGTAGTACTCGTTTATTAATAAGAAACTAAATTCCTCTCTCGATACTGGACACCATTTGCTTAAAATGAAATTAGGTATGAACCAAATTTGTGTGAAATTATCATCTGAGAAGAATACTCCAAGTTATCTCTAACATATAAATCGGTGAGTTTGCACGATTTAATTAATGTAGACTGTTACAATTAGTTTATGCAAAATGCTGAAATTGTAATAAAGTTATCATGTGTTTGATGTTATTGTGTTGTTGGTAACATTAGACTAGGGTTGCTTAATTAATAATTCAACGGCATTTGTTATCATTTAACATTAACTTCAAAATTCATGCATATTGCAAGCAATACGCTACCATCACAGAGTTACTGTAATTTATATTCATAATTCACATTATTTCAACACAGAAGTTAAATTGTTGGTACAGCACTATTACATATTAACATAAATAACTTAAATTGTTATATAATGAAGACATCACTATTTTAGTTCAAAAAAGTTTTAACTATTATTTAAATAAGATAAACCATGTTTTTATTTTTAAAAAAATTAATTGTTGCACTGTTAAATGCACTTCAACGAACATAATTTTAACTAAATAAGTCATGATATTTACTTTACTTATATTTTTTAAATTGAACAATAGTTGATAATTTAAATATCGAGATCATATATTTATATGTTTAATGTAATTACATTATGATGTGGAATCGCATTTTAATGTAAACCTTATAAGTTATTATTTAATTAGTATATATTATACTGATCATGAAGAAAAATAGATTAGTATTCTATTTAAAATGTTCTTTTGAAAAAATTTATGTTGATGTCTGCTAAAATTTGTAAATTGTCAATATTTTTAACACTCCATAATATATTTAAAGTTAAATATTTGACAAACCTGATAATATTTAACAAACATACAGTTCAGGTGGGTGAAATTTCTTTATCATTTTTCATCTATGGGAACCAACTTTCGAAAAGAGACTTACAATGTTTGTGATACATGGGAAAGTGGGTATTCGATTCCTTATATTCAAACCAATATTAATTAGAAACTGCTCTTCTGATCACTCCAGAAACTGTAAATACCTCATTAACATTAATCTTGGTATTAGTTTTAAAAATAAAAACATCAGGAATTAATAATAATAAGTGGAGAGATATTATATTTAAAGCAATAATTATTAAATCCCCTCTGCAAAAATCTGCCAAACTGAGATATAATAATAATTGCATTTTAATGGTAATTGTAAAATACCTGTCAATTAATGCAAGTTCCATTTAATTGGTTTCCCATTTGTTTGATTATACTTTTAGTTTACAGTTTAAAATAAATCTACAAGACTACAGGATGACTACCTTGCAAAAATCAATTATTAAAACTCATCAAAATGTTTGCTCATTAATTATTAAATCATTAATTATAAAAGAGGTGTTCTAATTAAAATCTTTCGAATTTTTTTAGAGAAAACGTCATTGTGGCAATAGGATTACTTATAATCAAATGAAATTTAATAGCAGACAACTCCGGCATTTTTTTAAATATGAATATTTAGATTTCTTTTTCTTTAATATCAGACAAATTCGAATAGTTAAAGAACTCTAGAGGATTCTGTTCGGTTTAGTCCAAGAATCTCTTCTATAAATTATAATATCCACGTTGACTTTGAATTTTATATCACCGTCACGTATGGCAGATAGAATCTAGTAATCACATGACTAAAATATTTATCCTCTTCGTATTCCGATAGAAAGTGATCAATCGTTTCTACCTCTTTTAGACATAAAGTCGACATTTTTCGTATATCATAATTAGCTTTCATTTATAGTAAACACATTTTTTTATAGTTTTTTATATATATATTTAAATTCTCTCTTTGAAGATAACATATTTTTTACAAATGCAAGTTCAGTTGGAATGGACTTATTAAATTAAATAGGACCCTTTAACACTTGCCATCCTTTAGCCCCTTTCGTCTTGATCTATTTCTCAATTCTACTCCTGTGAAAACAGATGTGTATAGTGCAAAAATACTTGAAACTGTGGGATCTTTGTACGGTTCCAAACATTTCTAGTTGTCTACTAACACATTCCCATGTATTCCATTGTTAACAGGTACTCACATAAAAGTCAAATTATTTACACTGTTTTCATTACTAATGTATGACCGTTAGTATTTCAGAATAAAGTATTTTTATAGAATTCAATCCAGGTGAACATTTGTGTTTTCTTCAAGGCCTGCTAAAAGTTAATTTATGTATCTAATCAACATATAAATCAAAGTACTCATGTTTCACTCTATTAGTTTTATTGATATTCCGTCTCGTAGAGAGGTCTTTCCAGTTTTAAAACACCAAGAATTAATAATAATAAGATATAAATTATTATTAATTATTGATATACCATAAATATCTAATATTGGGTGATATCAATTAGTCCTTTAATCCTGAAGGTAGTACAAATAGTGATTCATCCAGTTATTCTTATACACTCTTATATCTCTTATATATTATATCATACAACCGATGTATAGGATATCATTGGTCTTACCACAGCAGTAGTAATACTTCTGTAGAGCGAAAGTGAAGATTTCGAGTTAAGACCCATGTTCAACGAAATAATCTCTTATAGCGTAACATAACTATTGTTACCTTGGCATTTGTGTTTCGCACTTCCAGTTTAATAATTGATCATAGAAAGTTCCAATTGTATGTCCGTAGTTTTCATGCTTTTAAGTTAATCTTTTTTCTCCTTCAAAAGGTATAATTAGCGTTTTAGTTAGTTTTATAACTATACTTGTCTTTGATTAATTTGAAGAGAATGCTGCATGATCTGAAAGGCAGTAATCGATATAGAAACTTGTGTATCTTACTGTGATTATGGTACTGGAATTACAAAGTAAACTGAAAGCTTACTAATTATCAAGGAGCATGGTAAACTTTCGATGCGATTGCAGTAAAGATGAAAACTTCACATCAGATTATTAGTTTTAACAATTATATGATTTTATCTACTTTTTCTCTTGTTTCTACGCTTCAGATTTCTTTAACACTTTTTATGAATTCTTTAACACATAGTATTTTGGTTTCAATATAACATTTCTAGCAATTAGTCAACTGCTTTGAATCAACTCTTAATTTTGATTTAGCTAAAATTGAAGATCACTATTTTTACTGAAAAATGTATAAGGGTATTTTGCTCAAACATTATTATTAAACAAAAATGAGAAATCGTTTGGAAAACCTTCATTGTGTTTCAAAAATTTAAGTTGTATTTCCGGAAATAAATACACATGACACGCATTGTAACATTACGTGATTACATTTCCATTCAAAAACTGTCGCTATTTAATGAAATGTGTGCCAAATTTATATTTGCAAACTATATGTGATGTGAATTCTGTGAAAAGCACGTATATAAAAACAAATAACAGGTAAATTTTAGTTTAATTAAAAGATTTGAATGACAGTTGAACATTACAAGACATATGGTTGAGAGTACAATCTGATTGAATACATTGGAGCGTATCTCGCACCGAAACCACCGAAGCCGTGTGGGAAGGACTCTCCGTCTACGGCACCGTAGAGGTAAGGCCAGTGCACTATACCATATCCATAACGGTATCCAGCACCCATATTTACTAAAACAAAAAAAACCATCATTTTTTATCTGTTGTGTAATTTAACTATTTCCATTGATCTTAGAGTGAAATATAACTTTTTAATTGTATATATTACTGCTCAAAATAGATGTAATGTTTGATTTTCAGATAAATTAAAAAAAAAGTACATAGTAAATCATTAATTTCAAGAAGTAGTATTAAAAATAGAAACGTAGAAGTTAAATCAATCAATAATATCAATAGAGTTGCTCATTTCAATAAATATAAAACAATTATTGCATTTTAATAATAAAGTACAAAATGAGGTTTTCAGACCATAGCATTAGTGGCTGTTATTTTATATATATATTTTGCATTGTTGTCCCTAAAAACAAAAGAGTTGTAGGAATAATTGAACTGACCTTAAATTGCCTTTAGGTTGAATGGACCCTCCTGTTTTCCTTAATTGGTCCATTTATCTCCTTTATCTTATTACTTTGCTAACATGATATAGCTTTTGCAAGATATAGTTCTTTTGATTCAGTTCAGTAAATTCCTCATATAGCAAGAATACAGGGTTTGTCTGGAAAGTATATTTCGAAGTTTCGGAAAAAACATTCACTGACATTACTTTCCAGACAAATCCTGTAGCTCAAATGTGTTAGTAACCACTACATCAAGTACATTGTATTAAACCATTTTAAAATTCTAAATATCAACTGTTTTTGGTTCAATAATGTAAACAGATTTCGGACAAAGTCAAACCAAAAGATGTATTTACTTGGTGATATTTATCTTAATACAGATTTAATTTGTTATATTAGAACAAATTTTCTGTCTTAGGACTAAAGGACCTCAAAACGTATAACTCTGTCAAAATCTTAAAATCGATTTGTTTTATTATAACAATACTGCATACACAGTAAGACAGTAAAGTTCAAGTACATAAAAATATGTAGAGGTGTAATAAATTTATTGAAAACATTTAATAATTGTTAAATATTAATAAAGAAGAAGATATATTTGAACATAATACTTTGTTAATTAATGTTTAATTACAGTTACTGGTACATTCTAATTTTAATTGAACATTCACTTGGTTGACCACAAAGGGATGTAGCTTTGGAATCCAGTATTTTAGGCGACATGGAAACAACCCTTTGTCAAGCTTAACCAGAGTGTACTTAGTTAGCTCGCTCGATTAGTATGACAAGAGAAACCGCGTTGACTGATTGAACACTGTTGACTAATTTGGATACTGAACACCATACTAAATGTTTGGTTGATTCATTTGGTGATTCGACTCTTCTCATCCTAAAGCACACCTCTTAAAAATCCGAAAATATGTCAAGCTGGTATCACGAATAAAGAAATATTTATTTCTGAAGAAAGGGGTATATGACAACAGAAACATTATAATCAATATACTTTAAGAAATATTTTAAACCAAACATAGAAATTGTTTGGTTTTACTGTTTTATGTGAAGTACTACCTGTTATAAGAATTTATGAATAGTATTTCAACCTTCATACTCAAAAACCATCAGTCATCCAAGTGGCCTTGTTTAAGCGTCAGAAATCAAAGCTTACTTTCGTAGGCTTTTAAACAATTTAGTTGACACTTTTTTAAATTATAAACATTTCACCCCTAATTTTTTCTAATTCATGTATTACTGAAATATATATTAACATTATATGCATCATATTGTTGAGGAACTTTCTCCTTGTTTGTTAACTCTTTTAAAATAAAATAACAGAAATTTTGTAGTATTAATAAAATTAACTTACCATAAAGATGAAAAATAGTTTATATTTAATAATTGTATTCCATAAAAATTTTCTAAGGCTAATTAATGTTAATTTAATTAACTATTATTTACATATAGAGTAACAGTGAAGAGACGCATCAATTGGAGCTTCCTTTAAACTATGCACAATAACATTAAAAGCTAAGAAATAATATTTGTCAAAATGTCATTGAAATGTATGAACATGTTCTTTAGCAAAGTTTCTGAAAGCATTACACATTTTTTTTTTAGAATAATTAAATACCTACACAACGGAAATAAAAATGTTTTTGTAATAATTCAAATGTGATTGTGCCTTTTATAAAAATTAGATTTTAAAATAGGTTAAAAATTGAGTGGCAACCGTAATATTGTGTTAATTCAAAATTTAGTGATGCAGGAAGAATTGAATTAAATAAAACATTTATTTCTTATTTCAACATGTTACTTATTTTAAACAGAAATATATGAGTCATGGCAGAGCTACAATAGGCCAAGTAGTCTTGACACTGTGTTTATCTTTTGCCTCATTGTAACTCATGGAATGATCTTTAGACATTAGACTAAGCACTACTGAGTAAACAAATCAATTCCGTTATGGAAACACAATAATTTCTACAGTAATACAAAACAAACAAGTTTTCTTTTGCTTTGCCAACTTTCCTCTAGTTTAAATTGTTACTTGAGGGAGTTTTAACAGTTATTACTGAAGTTAAGAATAAATATAGTCCTAATGCGCTATACATTTTCTAAGAAAAATGCTCTTTTTCAAGAACTCACACAGGATTTAGCAGTGATTTGTACATCTTCTGGCATTGAGATTGAAGTTGCTTGAGTATACAAAACTGTTGTTATCTAATAGAGACAATTTTGTTCTTAACTGTGATCGTAATGGCTCAAACCTTTCAAATTTTAATTGGCTTTTGTGCCCGTGATGTTTGTTTTAATGGCAGGCGTGGTGCCAGCTGTAGCATATAAAGATTCATATGGACTTGTCCTAACCCTTAGTCCCTAACTAATTGTCGTATCTAAAGGTCTCATCCAAGTCTTTTTGAAGAATGGTAAATTTGACATCCATGTTGAATCATTGTTCATATCAAAACACAAACTAATTAGATTAATATAGCTTGATCATATCCCCAGTTGATGATGGACAATATTGATTAATATTATAAACGCAATAACGCATAAACGCAATAAGTTTTGAATCCAAAAACCAAGCCCTAGAAAGCACTACGTCTCCCCGCACTATTCAATGTTAGAGTTCATATATGAAGTTGTTTTCTTAGTGTGTAAAAATGCATAGCGACTGTCTCCTCTGGCAAAAACTGCAGTCCCCAACTCCCCGCTCTATTAGGGACCTTTTCAATTGCTGTTTGCGTTTCACTTCCTATTTTAATCATATCTTCTCCTGTAAGTTACATAGTAAATTTGCACAGCACAAAATAAATTTTGAATTTATTTATTTGAATATATTCTCCGTATACGTAGATCAGTGCGTAGTAATCATGAAACCAATGTTTATATTTTCTCATATTATATAAATTCAGAAAAATTCTGCAAATGCGTGAAGGATATGAAGATAAAAATTAGTGACATTACATTAATTTATCTTAACTACTGTGAGTTGAAATGTTCATTTTGTTAAAATTTTACAAAATGTATTGTTTTTTATTTTATAATAGGTATACAGTTTATTTCATATAATTTAAATGAGAACCAACAATCTAAGTTAATGAATTCAGTTTAATTTCTGAAGTTTCACACACATTTATTAAAACTAACTAAACTAATTTTATAATACGGTACTGTTTTCTTGACCACAAAATATTAACAAACACTTTTTCTTCTTCTCGGAGTTTGGTCAGGGTAAATATATGGAATCACCTTTTTGCCAACGTTTCGTCTTTATTTTAAGACATCCTCAGTATAATGTACATTACAATTACAACAACCGTTAACGGTTAACGGTTGCTGTAATGTAAAGAACCCAGCTTTGATTTATAGCCCTGAGGATGTCTTAAAATAAAGACGAAACGTTGGCAAAAAGGTGATTCCATATATTTACCCTGACCAAACTCCGAGAAGAAGAAAAAGTGTTTGTAAACTAATTTTATACAGAAGCATACATTTTCATGGACTATTGATTACAATAAGAGCAAACTGTTTATTTACTCAATCCAGTCCTGTAAAGCAGATATGTAGTAAAACAGGCTAGTTTATTTAATGTAATTTTTAATGTTACAGGCGACATTTTATATTGGGAAAAAAAGGAAGAAAAGAAATTCGGTTCTTTCTAAGCAGGTTTGTCATATTATTAAGTATCAAATTGAAGTAAAGAAATTATAGAAATGTTGAAAAAAATATTGCAGTAGTGATAAGTGTATTTGTTCTGGAACAATAATTCTACGGTAAAATTTGGAGTTGATTACTCAGCTGTACTGCAATTACTATATTATACCATAATATAGTATATATAGTATATATACTATACTATAATATTCATTCATTAAATTTCTTGATTTCAATATGTAACCTATATTTTGAATTAAAAAATTTAAGCTGTACAGTGATGCTATATAATATTGTAATTATATTAAAGTTATAATCATATATATATAGTAAGGATTTTTAACTAATCTATTATTCTTAAACTATAATATTTATATCATTATTTTATAAAGAAAAATGATTATATCCAAGGAACACATCCAACTACAGGTGTATATTGAAATTAATTTGCATAATATTATCAGATGTAATTTACTTTTAACATGCTAAAATAACTCGTCAAATGTGCATGAGTTTTTAAAAATACATTAAAGTCTAATAAATCTACTTTGATGTAGTCTGAGAACAATTTTTTTAAGTTAAAGTAAACAAGTAGAATACGTAGGGGTGTCAATGATTATTCTAAGATGTTTTCTTATAACACTAATGTAATTAGATATTATGTTTCAGTAATCCCATGTAAGACTAAAAAAAATATTACTTGTACCGTGTCCACAATCTATGGACGCACAAAGACCCACCAATATAAAGTTTCTATGTAAAAATCCATTATTGTCTCCTAACAGGGTTGTATATTTGCATTTTGTAAACCTTTAATTGATCTATTCCTAATTTTTCTGGTCCTAGAAATACGAGATTTTTTGATAACAGGCCTTTAGGAGCAGTTAATTAACATAATATAAACCATATAAACCATAATATAAACCATTAACATAATTTTAGAACACTTAAATATTTATATAAATGTCCACTCATTACTCATTTTAGCGCTTAGAAATAACGTAATCTTGATGTTCATTGTGATGGTGTTAACGAACGAAGTAAGACAATATATTTCTATATTAATATTACTAAAAACATCTAAGGTACTTATGATACTATCATTTAATTGGATATATATTTTAAATTTTATTTTCGGACCTACTGATTGATGACTGGTTGCCGGTGGAAGGGCTTGTATTAATGACAATCCGTTAATAATCAATATCACCTCTGCCGCCAATATCTGAAAAAAAGTTACATTAAATTGCATATACTATTTTCTATCACTGAAGTAACCAAGTTTGCAATAAATACTGGACACCATTATTCTTCTGCTGCTTATTCTGCGCTATTTTGTTTAAACAACGCTACCAGATTATGAATTATTTGAACAGAGATTTACAAACAATTATTAAAAAAACTAATAAACTATTATAAACTCTTTCTCTATATATATAGAGAAACGACGGTTGTTGAACTAGAAGACATCGCTTAGGAAGGTTATTTCTCTTATTATTTTTTATTAATTCATGGTCCACTCATTTATTATGCATGATTCACTTAATCATTTACTAAATTCAGCTTTCATTCATATTTCATTTTGTATTCTGTTAGCCTCTTATTATGCAAGATATTTCTTTTAAATGGAAAATAATTAAAACTTTAAAAAACAATTTACCAACAATCTATGTAATTGACTGATGTAATTGTAAATGTACCTATTAAGGAGGAAAAATCCACAATTGGACAGAAACCCCGAAAAATGTACACTACATATCCGATGAAATGTATATTTATTGCAATACTTTCACATTTATAATCTACATATATTCCACCATGGTATTAAAGTATCAGACATATCAAAATGTAGTCAAGAGTCAAAAAAATAACATCGATTAATCACAAATCGAACAGCGTGAAAATTTCATAATTCACCAAAACATACAACAATGCTCACAAAAAACATACAACAGATAATTTGCTTTTATACACAGATCATTGTTTGATTTTAGACATTCAGTCATCTCAACTTATTCATTACTTCACATAAGAAATCATTTACACAAATATGATTATTGCTTATTGTAAATTAATATTCAACGTTGGTTGAAAAAAATATCTGCATGATAAAGGTGCCTATTCAACTATGATATATCTAGGATAATCAGATGTGTAGATTAAAAAAATGACTGGGTAAAATTAATCGCTTCAAGTCTGCAAGTAAGAACTCCTAAAATAAGGATTAACATAGGAATTGTGGTAGAGAAGTGGTATGCCCGGTCCCCTTACCGCTTCGTCGAGTTTCAGAAATAATGACTGAGAAAGGGAAATTACGCGGCAACTACATCATTTACTTCAGTTTACACTTAAGCTGAATAATACTCTTCTTAAAAAAACTCTCAAAGTGCTGTTTCAATTGTTTTTGCTAACCTCTTCTATCTGTCAATGGTATAATTGTTAAAACTTTTCAACCAAGTCTTCATTTAATGGTTGAAAAATCTTTGGTAAATTATGCAACATTCCATAGAGAAATGGAGAAATAAATAATTCTAAATGTTTGAATTTGCACGTTTGCAGAATTCGACTGACCTAACCTTTACTTGAAAAACCTGTTGTCCAAGTTCCACATTCCTTTAGATTATGCTGCCTGCTGGAAGTGTGCGTGGATGGAAATATTTCTGTTTCAATGCATGTATATATCTTGTGAGTGCATTATACTGATTATTTTCCTTTTCATAAAATTATACAAAAAAAAAATTAATAATCAATGGCCATAACTTATCAATTGAGCCGCTTATTTTGAAAGTGGCCTAATTCCATTTATGTTAAAATCCAGATATTTAAGGGTTTGCGTTTTACAAAATTTAAAAATATTGTCATTTTATTTATCAACTAATTTTTGTTATAAAAATTCTTAGTAATTTTAAATAAATTTTGTACAATTTGCTGCAAAAGGTAAAGATAACGTAAAAATGTAATTATTTAAATAGCTAGCTAAATTTTTTTGGAAAATGGAATTAGGCCACTTTCAAAATAAACGGCTCAATTGTCAACCAATGAATAACAAGTTGTAATAGAATTGTAATTGAAATAAAGAAAGCTTCTGAAATAATCTTATTTATTCTTTATCATTACAAAATATACTAAAATAACAAATTCATTGTTTTTACTTAGTATTTCATATACAAACATAGTAAAATACTAAGTAAATACAATGAAATACAAAAATGATTTTATATTGAACTTTTAGTATTCTTTCTTTCAGGTGGATCTAAAATTTAAATTAGAACTTCAGAGCAACTCATAAGAGATAATTTTAAATCTTGAAAAATGCTGCTTAATAACTTATATGCTAACTTGCTCTGTCATTATATTAATTGTTATCATTTAAAATGAAGAAGATTACTTGTTTAAAACTTGTTGGTTTATATAAGTATTTTAAACAGATATTAGAGCTTTATTTTTTTGCATATAATTATTATAATGATAAATGTTGATAGTAATTTATTTCACTCTTTGTATTGTCTTTAATAAGGTGATATTCAAAATTCTAGTGATATTTTTGGCTGTTAAACTGGTTGTCTTTAAACGTTGTTTAGTGCACACCTAACAATAGTCAACTGGATTAGAATTCTAATTTTCTAACCTTATTGTGAAATGCTAAGCCGTAGACACTCTTTAATCCAAGATCTTCTTTATCCCCGCCTCAATTAAAGTTCTCAGTTTACACACGTTTCAAATTACTTGATTAATTTAACAATGCCAGCTGACTAGAGAAATATTTATCTTTAAGGAGTTTCAAATGGACCAAATCAGTTTGAGTGAATTGAAATTAGTAAAATGGTTAAACATAATTATAAACAATTAAGCATGTTTGACAGTGTTTCAGTTTATAGATAAGAGGTCTGTTTAATTTAAATTATTAGAAGGTAACACTTTTATTTAAATAAGAATGACAATAATGTATATCAATAAAAGTTATATTTCCTCAAATTTTTAATGTTTAATAATACTGTTTGTTGATTATCAAATCGTTCAGATAACAAAAATAATACTGTAATTAAATGAAACGGATTTTCCGCTGGAAAAGGTCTAGCGGACTTTGAAATAAAAAAAATAATTAAAAAGATGGTAGTACACAGATAGACAAAGGAATAACTCACTTCTCTATTTCGACCATCGTGTTTTTTTTAAATTTTTTACGTTGTTATAATATTATTATATTTGAATAATTATGATTTTTATTCCTGTTTTACTTCTTAATTTGGCTCTTCATTTCCTTCTCCCTTCTCGCTTGGTGGTTGTACTAACTTACGGTTTTGCTGTTGCTGATCGTCTTCAGTCGCTGCGCTACCTTCCTGCAGATCTCTTCGCCTCCTGATGACGACGATACGATGGTCGAATTTCGAAGTAAAAAATAATATTGTTTATATGAAAAGTAAACGTGTAAAAGTAATGTTGGAGATCAATACAGTAAACTGCGATTACATTATTTGTAGGTTTGGTAGTTTTCATACCGCTCAGACACAAGCTAAAGTTTTTTTTAAAATCTCCGAAGTTTGAGAAACACCATTTTAAATTATTGTTTCTCAACCTCATTCAACCAACTTGTGTTTTAGTTGAAGAAATCTGCAGCATGTGTAAAATGACAAGCTTCCTTGTGTACGGACACTAATTTATAAATAAAAAACGGAATGAATACATTTTTGTGAATATTATATATTTATTAACAAACTAACTGATTTTAATTAATCGAGGTTAACTAATTTTTAAAAGATAAACTGTATGAAACTCGGTCGTAATCATAGTTTTTTTTTTGTATTGTGGACATTTCGACTACGATGTCATGTATTTAGAACTACTTTTGTTTCGGGGTTTCTTCCTTAACTTTTTGATTTTGTAGCGGAAATCTGGTGTACACCCACTGGTGACACTCTGTAACTATTTTAATCTTGATTAAAAAAAGAGAAAACATCGTCCCTCGGAGAGGACCTTAAACCTACAGTCCTGAGCCTAAGCGATGTCAGGTACTCGTTAAAGATCCCTAGTTAAAATACACTTGAGTTGGGTAAAATTTAGGATATCCCAATCTAGAATGTTCATTGTATAGTATCACAAAGGGTCTACCAAGGAACCAGTGCATTGTCTCGTAGGACGGCTACGAACCCTAACCTACCCTAAAGTTCGATATTAAAAACAACTTCTTAACATCTTTTTTGTAAGCTTGTTTAGCTGTTTTATGATCTTCATGCTGTAAATTTCAGTTAAAACAGAAGTATATGGTATTTATATAGATATTTTATCGATGTGCTATATTCTTACTATTTCAGTCATACTATACTCAAATGATTTGACTGATTCGCTAGTTTTTCTTTGTTCCCGTAGAAGTTGACTATTTCTGGACTTGAGAAAGATGGTTTCATGACATGACCACTGCCTGCTCATGCTAGCCCGAAGGCTGGGGCTGCGTAATGCTTCACTGCCCTCCGACATACTTGGCTAGACGAAATCCCCGAGCTATGTTTCAACACTACCGCTTAAAAGGCTTATCCTTCATCAACACGACCTCCATGCTTGATTGATTTAGTCACCATTTCAACGCACCCGCACCTATCTTATCCTTTTTCAGGAATAGCAAGTTTTAGGTCTTGGTAAAGGAGGGAGAAGAAAGCGATGCTAATGAGATAAGTAATGTAATTTCATGATAATGAAGGACCGACTAATTGGTTACTAATAACCAGATAAGGAAATTTAGTTTATATACTACAACTGTACGCAACTTTACGACAATGCAATTGATTCATATATGCACGAGTTGCAATAGTACAATATGATTTGCTATTAATCAACAAATGAACTGTAGAAAAATATAACGTAGTAAATAGTGGTTTCTTAGAACGCTGAATCATAACTCACAAACTTACCTGTACTGGAAAAAATAGGGGTTATCTGTAAAATGGTCTATAACCATGCCAATCTACCCCCTCCGTCTTTGAAGAAAAAATTATGGCACATTTACCGATAGCTTGATCAACTAGAAATATATTTTGCTATATAGATAGATTGACAGTATGGCAATGTATTCACCAATAGGAGTCACATATGACAATTTTTGTATGTTCTATCTTGAGAATAGGACTATAGCTCAAAATTCAATCTAGAAGCCTCATTTATATTTAAAAATATGTGACGATTGTTTTGTGGTGATCGATAAACTTCAGCATATAGAAGAAATTAACTTGGCATTCCAAGCTGTCTTAGTATTAAAATTGACACACGAGATGAGTGTTTAAACTTTCTGGATGTTGAAATTAAAATAGACAAAGAAACTAAGCAGTTTAGATACTTATATATATATATATATATATATATATATATATATATATAAACAATTAAATGAAACGATTCCACGAGCTAAATAAACTATATTGACACAAAGAACACTCAGAAATGAAACAGAAACTCACTACTATATTTCGATGTCCTCATATATGATATTTCACATATGATGATTTCACTACCGCTGTTCGGCTGTTGCAGTTATTATACAATACTATAATTTGAGTAAACAGTTGTAAATTTTATATCATTAGGATGTTAAATTTAATTAAATAACCTTCTCGTTCATCAGGAAGATAGCACGAGTCGTTGTCTGCAGACAACGACTCCTGCAGAGACTAAATTTCCCGTATCTGAGAATCTTAGAAGATTTGCTTCCGCGTTCTACTAAATTTCCCGTATCTGAGACAGTCAGCCCAGACCTCATCGCCATACAGCATTATAGACTTTGTCACAGACATCAGTAATCTGCGCCTTAACTGCCTTGGCCCTCCAGTATTAGCCATGAGCCTACTTAGCTGGGCTGTGGCAACAGCAGCTTTGTTTGCAGCTCTACATATGTGCGCCCAGAACGACATTTTCCTGTCAATGTTGATCCCGAGATATTTAACAAATCCTCTCACGGGCACCTCTACACACTGATAATCATCTGTGTGCAAATCATTTATTTAGAACACTCTGAAGTGTTAACATGATTATTAAACTAGGGGATTGAGACTCATCTACCTCGGGAGCGCCGGGACTTTTCTTAATTCAACTTCAGTTTGGAGTACTTTAATTAAATCATAATTTTCCTTAGAAAAGTCTCTGACTTCCATTGGTTTTAAAAATGACTTTCTCAGAGATCATTAACCTTCTAAACTGATTACATGGCATTAACATATGATGATTTCACTACCGCTGTTCGGCTGTTGCAATTATTATACAATACTATAATTTGAATAAACAATTGTAAATTTTATAACATTAGGATGCTAAATTTAATTAAATAATAGTAAAATATTGCAAACTTATTTTTTTTAATATTGAGTATGACATGACAACTATAAACAAACATTATGTTTATGTTTCATATTATATATTTGTAAAAACAATTCTCAGTAATATTTTTGAAAAGCTATTAATAATTCTTGAGTAGGTTATGTAAACTTAATAAAAGTTAAAACAACGTGATTCTAAATAAGTGAAGATAAAATACTTAATGCATCCGAATATATAAATACAATGGTCATGATTCAGTTATAATAATGACATTTTAATCACATTGCAAAGAGAGTTTTATGTTAAAACTCTTTAATAACGAAATCAATTTCTTCGTTATATTAAAATGGGTTGGTTATTTTAATTTCACACGAATGTAGTAAGGGTTTGTATAGTATACTGTTCAATTTATTTCAATATTGCACATGCTTACACATGCTCATTGCACTTTTGTGTTTTTCTTGTATTCCATGATCATTACAGAAAAAAAAAAAAATTAAATCTTTTAATGTTATAAGCTGGATTATATTTTGCGGCTCCAGACAACTTTCTTTGCAAAAAAAGAAGACATAATGGCTCTTGTGATAACTAGGGCTGCAGACCACTGTTCTAGAAGAATTAATAAAATTTGTTAGAAGTCAGTATATATATATATATATATATATATATATATATATATATATATATGTAGAATGAATTAAATATTGAATTAATATTTTAATAATAGGTATTAAATTGATTATGCATAAATTTGATAATGCTTTACCAAAAATATATTATAACTTCGTCAGGATAGTCTCATTAAAATAAAAGCAAAACTAAATTTATTATAAAGCAGTTAGATATTTTTTACCTACAAGTATGTTCAACATAAGACACTATAGAATTTTTGGTTTATTAAATCAAAAGGAAGTGGTTTATAATATGTGACTCATGTAACTTTTCTTACAAAGAGCAAAAAGGTATCTTTTAACCGGCTTTAGTCAATAAAATTTTTTAAAACACTAAGATCTTTATTTACGTTAGATTTTATAGTTTTAAGAACTTTTCTCTACTTATATGTCATACTAATTCTTTGAAGTATCGTACAATTTTTATTGGCTCGATTCTGATAAAAAAAAAAATTGAAGTTAATATAAACCAATTCAACAATTACAGCAGATTATTCATTATCTTATAAATATATCCTAAAATACAAGTATTTATAAAAGCTTTGAACTCTTTGAAATACAATTGTTTGGCCTCAGTAGCTAGTAAAAAACGAACTTTATTAGAAAATCATCTTAGGACAAAATGAAGTTACATAGTTATAATGTTAATCATCATAACATTTTTTTGAAGTGTATAAGTTTTATATGTTATTGGTTTAAAAAATTGTTCCTAAACTTATTAATTGTATATATTTCACTTCACATTAATTTATATATTAAACGATTATTAGTAAACAATACATTAAATATTATTTAATTTAATTAAAATGTTTTGTTTTAAACCTCTAGATGCTTCTCAGAGCTACAAAAATATTTTCAAACACTTCCATCGTTCTAATGTACACATCAATCCAAAAAAATGGAATATTATTTGGTATAATATTTCAGGAATAGCTTATGAATATATATTTTTGAAATGTGTTTATTTATTTGTTAAGGGTTATTATTTTTTTTAGACCTACAAATGAATAAAGAGAATGAAAACAGTTTGTTTAATATTGATGAAAATTCGGCTGAGATGTTATAAGGGAACTTTAATATGCTACCCACAACAAAGGAAGGACACTGGATATATAGTCTTTGACTCTGCCAAAGCCTATTGTAGAGCATTTAATAAAGTAGAGAGTCACCAATAAAAAGAGACTGTTATAATACAGTGTAGTTACAATTCTTTAGAAATTAAATTTATTTCAAAAAAAAAAAAGAAATCTATTTCATGGATAAATAATAATATTTGTTTATACACTTAAATACCAACTGTATGTTGTTATGATTCGCCTCATAGGACCACTCATTTTTAATTAATATTATTTAATGTATACACACCTTTGAAGTTATCATTGTGGGTGTTGTTCGAGTCACCAGTATAAAAATGATAACTATTAGTCTAGTACTAGCTTTATAAAGACTGCACTGAAGGTTATTATCAAAAGACCTCAACGCTTCGCTACCTGTCATGCCTTAGGTCAGCTGCACACCTTTTAACATCCCTACGGCGTGAAGGAGTCTCTAGCAGTTTTGTAATCCGTTCAACCAACACAGTAGTACCAATAAGCAGTTACCTATTATGAGGTAACATAAAATCCATTGTTTTTGAAAGTAATACTCGTATAATCAAGGGTTGTATAATAAGATACTATATTATTATTAAATTGCTGCATCAAATAGTTTCAAAATATTGATAATGGTTAGTAAATTAGGCTTAAGTTGTTACTGCAAAACAGTTCAGTATAAATTAAAATATAATAATCGTTAAGGTTAGATGTTCTTTGATTATTATTAAGAAGGTTTTTTTCTCCAATTTAAGATGATATTATCAGAAGTGACATACTCAGATGCACATAATTAACAAAATCAAATCAAAATTATCACTCAACGATGCAAAGCTGGTAATAATAATAATTTTACCACAATTTAATTATATTAAAGTATCAGGAAAGCACTCTTTAGTTCTATAGAAGAGCTACTGTGTTGTTGGCTAATACTCAGTTTTTCACTATTCTAGTCCAATTCTTCATATTTATTCTTTTTCTAAATTCCAAGCTTCCGGCTTTCATCCCGCATATAACGATCATAAAGAGGAGTATGAGTTGAGGTAATTTGTTTTCAAAACTATATTGACCAAAGTGGCGATATAGTATATTTTAAGTTTTCAGAAAGTGTTTTTTGACGCTAGACGGTTGATTAAAGAACGATGAAGTTTTTTTCAAAAAATTGAACAATTGATTAACAATTTACATATCAATATAAAAATTTTTACATGCAAAGAAACAACGCTAATCTATCACAAGTTCTGATGCTTTCCATGGTATGATGGGTTTGAATAACAAAATGTTACAATCAATCTATATGTTGCACCCTGAAACAAAACTTTAAAGCAGATGTAGATTTTCTTGTATTTTTTAATCATTTTTCTTTAGGTAATATTGAAGTATAAGAAATGGGCTCTTTTGTTCTATATAACAAACGTATTAATTTTAAGTTAATTGGTCTATGATTCGATGGCAATGGTTGTACAGAACATTGATATTATTTTTTCTTATAGTAAAGTTCAGTGTACGCCACTCCAGATTTTTTTTTCTTATATACTCAATGAAGTATTTTTTGCATGGAATAATCATAAATAATATGTCAATAAAGAGAGGAACAGATTGATTAGAGAATGAATCTTCATTTGAATAGTTTTAGTATTTACTAGAAATAAAGACTAGGACTTCTAACTAATTCTATATTTGATCGATACACTTCTATAAAAACTAAAGTTAAGAAAGATAATTTATGTGATTATGTATTAATATTCATTCCACGCATAAACTTAAAGAGTAAGTTTAAAAAGTTATAAGCTTACTAAAGGTGAATGGCCACCTGAGGATTACTGAAGGCCGCTCAAGAGGATTTGACTCGACTGAAAGTTAGATGACTTATCGCAAGATCGTTTAAATGCATTTTGTCGAAGTTGTTTTTCAGTCAAGACAGAGATGAATATGAATAACTTACACATTATGTTTCCCACTCAAAATCAGCTTGCATTTCATCAACTTTACAGTTTGATTTATGCTTACCTCCAAACAAAACCGAATGTCCACAATCCTTAACTGGTTGAAAACATGACATCTGGGTAATCATTTTTCGTGTATTCATTCACCACTGTATAGTCAAGAAGAAAAATTACTTTATTTTTAATTTAACTTAGGGTGAACATTTACTCACAGTGAAAAATTCCATGGTTCTTTACAAATAGCAGTGGTGGTAGCTGTTATAAATTATATTTATTGTTATGTTCTACACCAGTGATACTCAACCAATGAGCCGCGTGATTCTTGAAATCTGCCACCAAATGTTATGGGTGCAAACAGTAAAATAACGCAGGAGACTTTTGGAGAATGCATTTTGCTACCTGGTATACATCGAGAAGAATTTTAGAAAGCAGAACTTTGGATAAATCTTGTCTACAACTAAAGGATTTCGATAACTAAAATAAATGTGAACCTGATATAAATTCTAGCGCGCGTGATCTTATCATAATAGTATGCTTCATGCCGTGTAAAATATAGTAAGCTATCTACCACCCATTATGGTGTCTACCGTAAATAAAAACAGTTTGCAGGGGTACATTTATTCGAGATTATTCACAACTCAATTCAAAAAAATTTTATTTCTTAAACAAAGAATAACCACTCCCAATTTCTAACTACTTATACTATGGTACCACCCTTTTTTATGCTGAGTATTGGTCCTGTATTGAAATTGATACTTAATGCTTAAATATGTTATACTATGAACTTACCATTAAGAATGAATGGCAACTTCCAACATTTCACTGTAAGATAGGTTTCTAACACTATTGTTCAAATCAGCCTGGTGTACATGCTTGAATTCCATATTACGTTAAAATTGGGCACATTTAAGAGTCTGTGCCTTAGCATGACAGTACGGCTGAGCACAAATAACTATAATGTATAATTTGATAGTTTTTTTATTTGAAATACAGCTGCAGCTGTTTTGTCATTTTTTTTAATTTGAAGTTCCATCCCTAGATTTTGAGTGAATAAAAAATGTTTTAGCATTAAGTTGTAAACAAATGAAACATATCAACTTGTTCAACAAGAATTAATACATAGCTGTTCAGTAAGAATAACTTCATCACTGTCAGCTAAATTTCAATATGAAATCAAATTACTGTTTTTTTTTTGTTTTTTTGTTTTTGTTTTTTTTTTATTGTCAGAGAACAGCATGCTCCACCTGAAGGCACCACATGCATCAAAATCTTTAATGTTACACGATAATTTTCATTATGTTATGTAAATATAGCTTAAATATATAATAATTAACAATAATAAAATAACTATAATGATAACAGAGTAATTGCTATTAGAGTATACAGATAATACAGGCTATTTAATTTAATTCAGTAAATTAAAATTTCCAAATTACTGGGTTTATGATACACTTTTTGCTATTTATAAGATATAGAGAGCTAATATGTTCTCTCGGAGAAAAATATTTTATAGTTGTTACAAATAATAAAATTTTAAGTGGCCTATCTGTTTTCAGATTTTTATTTAAAGTCTATTTTTTATAAAATAATTTACTCTGATTCATTTCATCATTTATAAGTTGCACGATGTAAGCGTTGACATCTACAAAATCAGCCATTTAAAACTCTTGTGAAATTTTCGATGATAATTTTGTTTATTTGTAGCGTTCACTCGTGAAGTACGACTCGTTAATGTGTCGAAAACAGTGCTCAAAATGGGAAATGGTAAAAGTCGTGCTTATGATGTAATGGCGCAACACACGCGTGGAATAATTACTTTTCCAATCAGTCTGGCTCATGCAGATTTAGAATATATCAATGTATGTCTAAAACAATTGGAGTTATTTGATACTAGGCAAACAAACTCTTTGTTTGTACAATTTTATTACTTCAATCTACTGTAAAGCACCCTAGTTAATATTTACATACAATTACAACGCGAAAGAGTTTTTATATTTTTTTCTAACTGGAGAATCCAAAGAATTGGATTCTCAATTTAGTCAAATATGTCAAAAATTTTGTATGATGTTTTTCTTTTTAATTCTTCTTGGCAAACTTCTTTCTTTATATTAATGTTTTTTAATATCGTATTTGTGGATGCTTAGTCAAACAAATCAAAAATAAATAAAATAAAGTTTTAAATTTGGAGGTTATTATTTTTAGAATGCCAATGAATATCAATTAATTTTATCCGCATATAGAGGAGAGTTTATTCAAGTTATATAGAAAGCAGTGACTTGTGGTGAAGTTCATGGGAGGTGAGGCTCTGACTTTATCACAGACACATTTACTAACATATGAACCATATGGAGTAACTTTTCCACCATTTGATATGCAGCAGTTACCGATTATGTTTAAAATCTCATATCAACTTCCTTTTAAAACATTTATTTGTTTTAAGTTTGAATATGTTATCCTCAATTTTGAAAGTAAGGAAGGAAAAAATAAATGGGTGGCTGCATTTTACTTGCTAGTTCTAGTGAGCGGTCAATGACAGTATTCTACGCCGAGTCACAGAAAGTATACCTGTAGTCAGAGGCGTCCCCTACCATGAGGCAGGCGAACTATATGCCTCACTTAGTGACAGTTCGCAGCAGTTTTATGATCCACTGCGGCAGTAATGTACGAGGTGAAACGGTAGAGTATATGTTTAATATTAAGTTTTATGATCGTTCAGCACATAAACGTACTAATATGCATACTATTGCTGACCAAAATCACGGTGCATTGGAAATATAGTTAATATGACAAAAGTGTTTAAACAATTTAATAGCGACATACAATACAGAGAGACAGAAATATGGTATCACTGCAGAGCATGTCGGCACAGCAATCTGTCGAGAGGCACAGCACATGGCAGCCTCACAGCATATTTATTTTCACTATCAAAACGGTAAATGTGAAAATGCAGTGTTTTGAATAAAAAACAACTAAAACGTGTAAAGTGAGTCAAAAAATATCTTTACAGTGAAATTCAGTGGATAAATATAACCCTTAAAATATTTATAGTTCATTTTAAATATATTTCTTTCCAAAATTTTCACCTGCCTCACCTGCCTCCTCAGACTGCACGTCACTAATTGAAACGTACCTTATACATGTAAGTAATAACGCAAAGAACAGGACATAAAATCATCTCACAGGTTGCCAACAATTAATTTTCTACCTTTAACAAATAACCTCAAATAACTTGTGATCATCGCTATCATCAATTCATTCTCTCGCCTCATTATGTCTAATAGTATCCCTCGAGTAAACAAATATTGGCCAAAAATGTTGGTAGTATTTATGCAGAGTCGCATCTCCACTGGTCAGTGCGTCACAAAGGCCCAGCAGCCAAGGGTGGGCGTTGAATAATAAATACAATGTTGGTACTCTTTTAAAACAGATAGTTCTTCTCCTTGGTACTCGCTTCATATAGATCAACTGTAAATTATCCATGTCAATACAACTATAATATAGCAACGATATAGTCTCCCTTCGCTATTCTAATTATTGTTGGACATGTCATATCATATGTATGTACATGAGTAATGTAATTTCTAAGGAATATATATATAATCGCTCATGAGTTGTGGAGAAACTAACTACTTTATCTTAGTCTATTGATCAAAATTAATTTTTCGCAGTACACATTTCACCATTAATTCAGTGAAGTAAAAATATACAAGTTTGAAATTGTAAACATAGTCATAACCACATAACTGTGATACATAACTTCATCTTATTTTAGTTTATTTTAAAATAAAACATATTTTGCTGTTTTATATCACTTTATACTTATAGAATAGCAATGGAAATATATGAAATTTGGCTAAGAAGAGTGAAAGTTGATATTCGCAAAACTTGAAAATCCGACAAAGCTTACTATTAATTTTGCTGAAAATAAACATAATATCATTACTCATTGACGTTAACATAATCAATTGGTTTACTTTAAAATATATCCATTTTATCAATAATGGTAAAACTGTGATTATTGAGCCCAGTATTGCTAATCACTATTTGTTGTTCATAGTCTTCCTATTTCAGTAATATTTCTTTTACCAAAATAAAATTAATATCTATTTTATGATGCAACCTTCATAATAATACATTATTTATTTTATGTTCCATGATCAAGTAAAGTAACATTTTAGGCATTGTTTTTGGTGTTCCAATGAAGAAGGAGTTCTGTGAAAGTGGCTCAAGATTGGCTAATGAACATCTTCACTTCCTGTAGCCAGTGCTATGACTCGGTTGCTCAGGAAAATGATTCGCACGGAGAAAGTCTGATCAAATCAGACCAAAGATGGAATTAATTGTTTTAGACAATTAAACGGACTTCTTCCGAAATCATTTCCACAACCTAACAATCTGTTCATTCACAAAGTATAATTTCACAAATAGTAGTGTAATTAACTTACATGATGATATATGTATAGCATACAAGACTACTCTCTTCATATAAAGTTCATGAGTTTGTTTGTTTGTTTGTTTGTTCACCCGTGGAGATAGAGACCTGAAATTAAATATTATTTAACCTGAATAATGCTAAATAAAAGAAAATTATAACTATATTCCCAAAACTGGAACCAGAGCAGCAAGTGTCTTGCGTGCTCGCCGATGACAGTAGTGCAAATGTATTATAAATACATGTAACAATTTTTTTTTAATTTAATATTTTTGTTATATGAACATTGGTAATAAACTAAAGACATGGAGTCAGAGTACCCCACTGTGGCTTGCGTGCTCGCCGGTGACAGTAGCACAAATGTATTAGTAATAAATGAAAGAAAAAAAATTTTGAATTTAAAATTTGAATAATATATACAATGGTGATAAAGTAAAGGCATTGACCTAGGGTAGCCAGTCACTTGTATGCTCGCCTAATACAGTAGTGAAAATGTATTATATAGAAATCTAACAAAAAAATATTTAAAATTTGCGAAATATAAACACTGGTAATAAAGTAAAGGCATGGTGCCAGAGTAGCTCAGAGGCTTGCATGCTTGCTGATGACAGTAGTGCAAATGTATTATAAATAAATGCAACAAATATATAATAAACTATTACATTAGAGGTTAAAACTAAATAGTTTTAGAAACAAACTTGAACACAACTGTCAGATAAAATACGAATGTTCTAAGGTAATGTTAGAAAGACACATTCCTTTCATTAATGTTAATTTATGTTGGGTAAATAAATTAAAAATTTCAATTTACAAGTTTTGTTTGTTTTAAATATATTTGATTGTGTATGTAACTTGAATTGATGTTTTATTTATTTATTTGATAAAATAAATTATTTTATTACTTTTAAGTGATTTTTATTTTGCTAAATATAGTATTTACTGTGTATATATCTTGAATAATGTTAAGAATACTCATCAAAAGCTTGGGCCATGTAAGAAACTGTTTCCGTACCTTAATAACAAGAAACAACAATTAAAATTATCACTGTCAATCATGTTTAGTGAACTTATTTCAATAACTATTGTTATAATTTCTGAGTGACACAAAGGGTGACGGGTAGTTTAGTATTGTATAAAATTAAATTTTTTTTTTTTTGGTTTAAATATTTTGAAAAACTAACCTTGATTTATGTTGTGAGAAGTAAGTTTATGATTTATTTTCTATTAAGTCACTAGATTGTGGTATACAATAATAATTTCAGTGTAGTGTAGTGCTAGAAAATATGGATACACTTTCAACTATTATTATTATAATTATCTGAAACGTTTAATATTGTCCTCCTAACTTTTTAACAAAAAACTCAGAGTGATTTAGTTGCAATACATACCCAATTACCTATCAAGGAAAAATCTTGAAATCTTGAAAAGCAATTCCTAAATACGTGAAACCAAATAAAACAAATTATTTCTAATATAAATAACTTTTAAAATTATAAGTGTTATTTCATTTTTATTTTTTTGATTAAAATATCATGCAAAGCTTAAAGAAATATTTGTTAGTTCTTGAATTTGAAACATTATTCATATATAATCCACGTTTCCAAATCTATTAAAAGCAATTCTAATTTAAAAAATTACTTAGTGACATATAAACATAATCAGAAAAACCGACTACCACCACAGTATATATATCAATCTTCTATTTTTCTCTTTATATATATATATATATATATAATATATATATATATATATAAAGCATTGTTTCAAAGTGTTATTTACATATTTACCCTGTGCATTGGCAAATAAATCTGGAAGTTCATTGACTGCACAGATTTCACAAGGACGTCATGGAGTTTGATACATGAATGACAGGAAGACCAACACTGAATAAAAGAGGAGTGAGGTAGCTAAGGCCTGAGGCAGTGTGTTTGGCGTGGGAACTGGAAGATGGTTCTTTCTGTTAAAAGCTGAGCCACGTCTCTAAACAGAAAATCTTTGTCACAATATCCCTCTGTGGAATCCTGAAACAGGAGCAACCTACTTGATGCCAAGTACTCGTTAAAGATCCCTTACTCTAAGGAATTCGAGGAAAATGGAATTCAGACTGCACGGAATGTAGAATCAGCTCGGTGATGGCTAGCCTGTTATTGAAATAGTCTTGAAGACAAACAAGCTACACTACTCACTCTTTGAGTTTGAAAGCTTACATTGTCGGTTATTGGGACAAACAAAGGGGAACTGGTGAACAATGAATAGAGAAGCATAAAGGAGTTGTTACGACTATAGTTAGAGGATGGGGCAACCACATTCAGACCATTAAAAAACTTATTAGTACGTATGAACGAACACAAAACAAGCAAGAATCCAACTATAGAAAGGGATAGGAAAACTTTGAGGTTAACGAAGGAATACATATAAATCAACTTATTTCTTTAGATATAATAAGATAATACTGTTTAGAACAATTAAAAGAAGAAAATAACAATGGACACAAGAAAATGTATAACAAAAATTTAAGTGAAGGACAAACTCAAGAACATTGATTTTGATTTTAAAGATGGACTACATCAAAAACCATTGAGTTTTGGAGAAAAAATACGAAAGCGACGGTACAATTATCTAATGATACTTTTTTTATTTGTAAAATTTTGTTAGCAAAATATCATACAGTGTTAAGTACACAACATGTTTTGTAATAAAAATAATTAATATTGCACAAGATACTTAGCTTAAAATTAGTAAAAAATAACACGTTTTCACTTTTTATCAAGCAAAAGTTTAGTTGCAAATAATATATTAATATTGAATATTTTAAATATAGTAATGCGGAGTATTTTTCATATTAAATAAAAAAAATATTTATCGAAAGAATTTATTTAAAAAAAATACATTTGAAATAAAGGTAACATGAAGACATGGTTTAATTGTTTTTGAAAATCAGTATCTTCCTCCACCCTGGTTCCATCCACTCTTCTGGGACCCAGAGCCGCCTCTCCCGCCTCCTGCGACAGTTCAAAGCTCACCTCTAATTAGTGAATAAAGAACTCAGTTCAACTAATGATTTGGTCTTAATTCATAGCTAAAAGTATCGGTGCTTAGAAAATTTGGTCGCAGACAATTTTTTAAATTACTATTTTGTAGGAAAGTGTGAAGTTCTAAAGATAAGAAACTGAGGAACATTTTGGATTTAACTAGGATAAAAAAAAACGACTACTGCCACAGTATACATATCAATCTTCTGTTTTTCTCTTTATAATATATATATATATATATATATTACATTATTTCAAAGTGTTATTTACATATTTACCCTGTGCATTCGCAAAACGTTTTGAAGCGCATTGATGATCTTGAAAAGAATTCCTTACATTAACTAAGATAATTCATGTTCAGAGAGGAAATAATCCACAAAAAAAGAGAAATACCAGTCAACAGACAACACAGAAAAAATCTTTGTGTAATGGTAATCATAACCTAAATTTTCATAACTCAATTGCCCATTCATTGAATTCTGCAGTTTCAAATCAGTGACATAATGTACCCATACTATTATTTAAAATTTCTTGTTTATTGTCTCTGCAATAAAGCAATGCTATAACTGTATTTTTTTTTATTTAACATCAGTAATACTTAACTTTACACTGGTTAATATATGTATTTCAATATTTTATTAATCAAATTGTTCTTTAATCGTGTGTTTTATACATACTGACAAGTTAAAATACATCAATAATGTCTAGGATTAAAATCTTTCGGACCGGATTTTGTGGACCTAATTTTCCTATTTTTTTGCATAATATATCTGATAAAATGTAATATTATTAATATAATATCTGACATTATATACATTGATTTATTTATTTTTAACTATAATATCACTTTTTTATTTACTACATTGTTTTAAATTGTTAAATTCTTTCCATATGTTATTTACTTCTACTGGCCTCTGGTATCATTTCAGCGCTCTAACGTAAGGACAATCTTTGCCTCTTAGCTGAAAGTAATGGCCTCATGATCTTCAGAGAATTTTTAAATGCTACTTAATCACACACAATGCACATAAATAACAACTCATTTTTTTATCCTTTATTATGATACCTAACTGTCTTGAAATGATTAATAACTCAATTAATCAATTGATAACTCCTGCATAGAAAAAAGTTATTAAATCTTCAGTTATATTTTAAATAGCCATTGTTCACAATAACGCATACAATAATCGTAAGTGCTACTCTACTGAATGGGCTTAATAGCAATATGTTTAATCAAAGACTCAGAAACACTTCAGCATTAAACATACAGTTTGATATGATGGATTAAATGAATTAATACATTTGTCAACAAAATGGTCATTTGAAACATTAATGACTAATAGATTCCAGAATAAAATCTCTGTAAGGCTCAATTTTTAGAGATATTTTGAGAAAAATATCTGAATGAGGCAGATTTTTTAAATTGGCCACTTTTAGAGAGAAATAAACAAGTCGCTTATTTTTCCACAACTCTAAAAAAATAATGATACCCAATTTATGTGATTACATGAAAAATAAGATGAATAATATTGACGTCATCCGTTCTTAAAATCAAGATATTCCAAGGTAAATTATTAACACTTTTTTTTTACATTGATATTTTCTAATGGTCAGATTTTTCATAATGATGCATGTAATCATATAATTAAATTATAATAATTTGAACATATTTACTGGAATAAAATATTATACATTTTAAAGGTGCTATTGTGATATTGATATTGAAAGGCTACGGCCTTCCGTAGCCACTTTACTAAACAACCTAAAACAATGTCAGAAAACGTTCCATCTTCCACCTTTCAACCCATCGGGATCCGATGATCTTATTTCCTGACAATCGTTTTTCATTGAAATTATCAAATTAAAATGGGTATAAAGTTGAAGCTCTTCTGAAAACTTGTAATTGTAGGTACTTTTTTGAAATATTTTGAATTAAAAATAACTATAACATTATTTTATAATGTTATATGCATAGTAATATTTAGATTGGTTCCTTTTTTTTTTCTTAACTCCGACCAGTAATTTAATAGATTTTACATTACAAAGCTGTAAGATAACTTATTTGTCAGCCATCTGGGCAGTAACTTCGGCTATGTATATTATTCTTTACATTCTCAATGATCTTGACACCATATACCTCTTCCTTTTCCACGTGCAGCTAGCTGCCTTCAGTCTCACCCAAATTTTCCACCTCCTAACCAATCAGGCTTGTAGGCCAATAATCAGGCCATAAATTACAACATGCTTAAAAACGAATTTGTGTTTAATAAACTAAAACTATTTAAGTTTCTCTCATATGATAAGTTTTAATGTATTAACTTCTACAGTCATTTAAAGTTAAAGTGGTGAAGTTTCTAGACTGAGCATGTTGCATGCATTACTAAAACACACCCCTGATGTGAGCAGCACCTGAAAAAACTTAGATTTTGATTTACGTTTATATCTTATTTTTATTATCGGAGTAAATTATCGGAGCTATATGATACAATAAAATTCTTATACGCAATCAATCATTCAACACTCTAAACCATATAACAGAAAGTTAATCTCTCAGTTGACTGGCAAATTTTATATTCCTCTTCATTATAAAACATTTATCTATCTCTCCACTCACAACAGGATCTTTCCCTTGACTTTTCAAGAAATCAGGCAAATGTTTACTTATATAAGGGAAGATGCATTCTGTTTCTTGCTGGTTGGCTTAAAATATGAAGGGAGTAATCAATGAATAGTGATCTTTGAGCAGGTTTTCTTGACCTTATTTTGTGTCATTGGTCAACATGACGCTGATTCGGGCGGGTGGCCTTTCGTAGCTACTCTACCAAACAACCTAGAACACTGCCAGAAAAAGTTCCATCTTCCACCTTTCAACCCATCGGGATTGGATGATCTTATTTCCTGACAATCGTTTTTCATTGAAATTATCAAATTAAAATGGGTATAAAGTTGAAGCTCTTCTGAAAACTTGTAATTGTAGGTAATTTTTTTGAAATATTTTGAATTAGAAATAACTATAACATTAGTTTTTGTGAAATTTCAAATAATTTATTGGAATTGAAATTGAAAGAAGAACCATTTTTTTTTTCAGCATGCCTCTTTACTGAAGTATTTATTTAGTGTAAGGAAAACTACCAATGTTTAGTTATAGACCAGTGTCATTAGAAGCAGTCTAAAACTTTTCTTTATAGGACAACTGTAATCATTGAAAAGTAAAAAGTAAAAGATAAACTCTGTTGCAAGTTAATTTAGATCCAAGAAAGTAGAAAATTAAAAAGGAGAACTTTTCCTTTTTATTGGAATTTTCCACTACTTATTTCGGATTAATAAAAAGTTGATTCCAATGTACAATACAGATTAGTTTAATAACCATAATTTCTTTTCAGTGAATAATATCAGTATCAAAATGGGGGACTTGTCCATGACTCTATTTAATTATCAAGATTACTTATATAAAAGAAAACATCCTCTTAAAGCACGTCTACGAGACGTGAAAAACTTGAAGATATAATCCTTACAAAGGACTTTTTATGTTTATGTAGTACAAATCGACTTACTGTATTACATAATACTCTTATTTCAAACATAAAACTGGCAAAAAGAGTTAGGTATAACAGTACAAATTTAATTACTAAATAATTCGATATATTTAATTCAAAACTCTTCCATCTAAACATATAAACAATTTCATCTATAATATAACTGTTTTTATTTTTTGTAGCGGTACACGGAGCAGTAACTTCATAAAAGATGTGCCCACGTGATCTCTATTTTGAATGATTCTAATTCGCTTAGTTAACTTTGTGATGCTGTAAAGACGATGTCCGTAAAACTCCTGGCTGATATTTTTCAGAAAGTCACTCATTTCAAATAAGTTTTGATTGCAAAGTAATAAAAATAACACTTTACGTTCAAAGGACTTTGGTATCTAATGTGCAAAGAATAATTAATATATGAAATTATAAATACACTGACAATAATAGAAATATTTAAACCATCTTTCAGTATAGTGATGAATTGGAAATCAGTATTCCATTTTTATCTAAATTGAAATCACCAAATAATTCATGTGAACTATATTCCAATGTATTATCGTAAAAGTAAATGTTAATACTTATTGAAAACCTTATATGTACTATTTTGATTGCCTCAAGAACTCCTTAAAAACCAGAGAGGCAATGTTTTATGAAAATAACATAATATGAGAAAGTTTCTGCGAGTTGGCTTAAGGGATATTTACTGAAGAACGTTATTACAGAGGCCCATTATTCAGAAGATCCAATTAAAGGTTGTAGCGGCTGTAACCATGTTTAAAATAGCACTCCTTTCAACAGTAGAGAATGTTTGCCTGACAGGCAACCTGTTTACAATGAAGATTACTGGGTGTTACGTAAAGATAGAACAATACCATATTCCAACTACAATATAAATATTATGCCCGTGTTATACTGGAAAGCACTTGTTTAATTAAATTAATTCTATGGGAATTGTATAAAAGGAGTATGCCTGAGTATTATAGAACCACTTAACTATGCTCTATAGAGTGAAACGAAGAAAAAAAGAAACCATTTCATGGTTTAATTATTACTTTGTTGAATAATGATTATTTTCAACCAAGAACTTCTAATCATAATTAGCTTTCATAGAAATGTGATTTTACAATTCTATGTGAAAGTTAAAAGAGTATTTTAACTAATCTATAGTAAACATTTTACCAGTTTAATTGATATTACTCATGATTGGATAATGGAAGCATACAATTGTTCACGTAATGACTTTAGACTTTGCAAAATAATGGCTTTATTAAACTATCGTAAACGAATGTGAATTATTGAAGAAGTTTGAAATTCTGGAAAAAAGGAATCTCCTGAGTAATTTTTGTGATAAAAAGAATTGCTGGTAATAAAAATGGTACCGTGAATGTCAGTCACTGATGATTTACAGATGAGTTGTAAGTTATTGCCTGTTATGTGTAGAAAAGGAATCTTAAAAAATTATGCTAATTAAAGTTTTGTCAAATATTGTTCTGAATTTTATGTCAGGCTAAAGGTCAGACACTCAACTGCCAAAACTTTGAATAAAAAAACAACTAAGGTAGGATTTCGTTTTATATTTATTGCAGGATTATACTGAGGTTAGGTTGGGTGAGTGATGTGTTACAAAGCAAAGCATTGCAAAGGGGCCCATATAACTCGTACATTCACACCCCTTACCATACCTCTCGGTACCCCGAAGGGCATTTAAGCGGAAAATGAAAAAAAAAAACATGTTGGTTCTGATATTTTACAAGGGTGAAAGGGAACTACTACAAATATGCTAGGTCTTGATATAACAGTTCAATGTTGTCAATCTTTGCATTTTAAGCAATGATACAACCAATCATATATCAGATCCAGACCACTTATGTAGATTTCAGTATATATTATATTAGACAAGTTTGTTTGAAAAAGGTTGGATATTTGGTATCCTTACGGTAGCAGATAAATATTGATGGATAGATAAATTAGATCAAATCATTCTCTATAGCTTACAATAATAATTTATTATATTATACAATATTTTACTTGAATAGTTGAATCCACATTTTTATTGTATAACATAAATACAACTTCAGTTCTGCAAGAAGTCTCAAAGAAACCTCTGAACCATGATACATGAATTTGTTGAAAGGTAATAAAGAGCATTGATGATAAGATTGTCAGAGAGAGGATGAGAGATAAAAAGAAGTTTCTATACAACTACATGTTTTTCAATGATCTGATTTAGAAGACTGGTAAGAGGAAATATGAGAAGGTATGAGATGATGAGTATGGTAGTGAAGGGGGGTAGAACTAGCTACCAGTAGAAATGAAGACCTAAGTAAATAGAAACCAAGTTATAATGTTCAATACCACATCCTAAATCCACTTCCTTTGAAATATGTTTTCGATCATATTTGTATTATGATAAACAAGTAGCATTCCGAGAAGGCAACACAAAGAACTGACATTATAAAGCTTATGCAATCCATAAATGTGTTTTTAGCAAAATACTAAATCTTTGACAAAACTATATTCATGGCAAAGTCATTTATTAAGTTGTACAAAATGAAATAAATATTATTTTAATTAAATCACATATTTGGACTAAACATATCAAATGAGTTAGGTAAAAAAAAATCAACTGAATGTATAACAAGTAAAATAAAGATCTAAAAAAAACGATAATAAATATCATATCTGAGGATATATAAAAATGGTATTAAATCAAAACTTACTATAATTATAAGATATTGGTCTTATGTCTGTGTTTTAAATACATTTCTAACGTTTCTAAATGCATCTATGAAGGGCAATTTACAATTTACTTCATCCATTATGAATCCTATTCTCGACACTAATGAAAGCATTTTTGTTAGAAGGGCATCTTTATACATAAATGTGAAATGGATTCACGATGTATTATCAATATATCTAAACTTTTAAACGTGATTGGGCAAAATTGAAGTTAAAATTTTATTTTACCAAATTTCATATATTACTCAGGAGAAGAGATAAACAATTCCCATAGCAAATTGAAATTGATTTTGTAGAAGTTATTTTCACCATTGCAATGTTGTCTGTCATTTTAAATGAATATAGCATAGATTTCATTATATATTTTGAAAATATTAGCTATATATATATATATATATATATATATATATATATATATATATAAACTAAAATTTTCAAAAGAACACATAGAAAAGAAATTACTGAACTCACTACTATATTTCGATGTCCTCGTTGTCAGGAATAAATGTGAATATAGTAGTGAGTTCAGTGATTTCTTTTCCATTTGTTCTTTTGAAAATTCTAGTTTATTCAGTTCGAAGAATCGTTTCATCTAATTGGTATATATATACATATACTTCGAATAAAATGAAAGGTCTATGTGGACAATAAACACTTTAACACAGAGAAAAGAACACAGAAAGACACTATAGAACTCACTTCGATATTTCGACATCCGTTGTCATCGAGAAGAAGTGCGAAGTACTCGCGTTGAGAAGCAAACTGCTACTAGCCTCCAGAGTAACTCGTCAGTGCTAATGTCCAAGTAGACGATGCATTTATCAACCTAAATAAAAACAAAAAAGTAACTCGTGGAACCACCTCAATGCTGCCCCCCCAGCGGAGGAGAGGAAAAATAGAAATCCCTCCAATATTTATTTATAAAACAAGATAAAAAGTATATAAAATACGAAATAATAATGAAAACAATAAATAATATATATAAAAATAAAAAAAAAATAATTAACGGTACAGGTTAAGACCAGGAGGAGAGCCCCAAGGAGCCTTTCATATGCCTCCTTGGGGCTCGCTCTCCTCCTGGTCTTAACCTGTACCGTTAATTTTTTTTTTTTTTTTTTATATATATTATTTATTGTTTTCATTATTATTTCGTATTTTATATACTTTTTATCTTGTTTTATAAATAAATATTGGAGGGATTTCTATTTTTCCTCTCCTCCGCTGGGGGGCAGCATTGAGGTGGTTCGGTTCCACGAGTTACTCTGGATGCCAGTAGCAGTTTGCTTCTCAACGCGAGTACTTCGCACGAGTTACTCTGGATGCCAGTAGCAGTTTGCTTATCAACGCGAGTACTTCGCACTTCTTCCTGATGACGACGGATGTCGAAATATCGAAGTGAGTTCTATAGTGTCTTTCTGTGTTCTTTTCTCTGTGTTAAAGTATATATATATATAATATATATATATTCATCATGAAGATGACATAAATATATGTCGAAACGTCGGCAAAAGGACTAGTTTAATATCATTGGACCTCAAACCTCAAAAAAATTACATCATATATATATATATATATATGGGCTGTTTATTTTTTTTCTCCCAGTTTTTCAAAAACCACAATTCAAAATCATCAAATTGTTAATTTCAGCAATACATCATTAAATAAATATTCTAAAATTACCTAACCTGATAAATAGTTGACGAATCTAGATTTCGCTCCAGGTATAGTTGCTTCATATCCTCGCATTGTGGGAGTTTCTATCAACTTGGCACCATATTGGCCTGAGTCAAATCCCTGTCCACTTCTGCCCTGGCCCCCAGATTGTCCACCCCCCCAGCCGCCTCCACCTCTGCCACCGCCCCCGGATATACCACCTCCTGAACGCCCACCTCCCCAACCACCACCTGACCCTCCACTTCCGCTGCAGGCCACTGCAAGAGCAACAACCAGCGCAATCTGCAACTACAGTACCCAAATAAATCATTGTGTATAATCACTATTACAATCACAGATTTATAGGCGTTAACATCAATAATAATAAGTAACATGATTTGTAACATTAATTACTAAATTAGTCAATCGTCCTTTCAGTTGGGTAATATAATTACAATATTTTATAATATTTATTTGTATTTTATAAGAATACATTTGAAATTAGTTTACATTTTGAGTCAAAATTAGGACAACACAAAAATTTGTCATGTTGATAATACTCGTAACTACTGATTAAAGTAAAACTTTTAGGCATATTCCCAAATAAAAACCAGATAAAGTTACATAGAACTTCATTAAAATAACTCAACAAAATATATTAGTTCATACCATAGTAATTGAATCCTAACTAAAAAGTTTGAACGCAATATACTATCAGTTTTCTTGCCAGTTTTACAAAAGACTTTATTATCATAAAGAATTTTTTCATTCTTGCACATAGTACTTTTTCATTTTGATATAATTAATTAATTATCAATCACAATAATCTCTGTTTCACTAAGAATCATTACTTGACAAGACAATATATAAAGAAGTAACATGAGTGTCACTTCGTTACTGCATCTCCTAGATTTGAAATACAGTAGAAAACACTTTAAGCCCAATTTAAAAAATTTTACAACTAGTCAATAAATAATTGTATTAGATAGCAAAAGTCCAAATGATTGAGAGTACAGCTTGCTGAGCCTGGGGACTTAACCCGTAAGTATTTACCTTGTAAAAGGGAGCACATTGAATACGAAATGAGGCCTTTGAAGAATCTCGCCGATATTTCTTTCCTTGGGCTTAGTTTTTCATAAAGTAAACTTTTCTCAGTACTTCTTCCTTAAAACACACCATTTTAAAGGGAGTGCTATTGACTTTCCCTTAAATTACATGGATATAGTATTATAGATTATACTTGCCCTACAATAAATATCAACGCTATTTCAGTGATGCTTGGCATGGTTTTGCATACATTGATTGTATATTTCATATTTTTTTATTGGATAATTTTCATTTAATTATTTGAATTTTTTTAAAAAATGTTGCTGAAGGTTTCTATTGAATATTGAGATTCGTATTAATCCATAATTTGAATTTTTTTTTGTTATTATAATTTTGAAATTATCACCTAGTAGTTTCTTTAGTTACTTTGTATTGTCTTTAGTAACAAATATGTATACTTGGTAATGTAAAAATAATCTTTATATAATATAATATGTTTTCAAAATAAATATTTATATTTATATTATTTCATTTCATTGAACATAAATGATTATTGAAGTATTACAAATATAGTTTTATCATCATTAATTTTGAAATGGCTATAAATATTTCAAACAGATGCAAAAAATGGCTTTATTTCAATTAATAATCTCTTTTAATTGCAGGGCTGACATGTTGAACATTTTACACATGGTATCTCGTTCACGCATACCTTAATTAAGGTATGTTTCCAACTTATGTAAGAAATGGAAGCAACTCAATAACGTTATTCAAAAATAACGACTGAACACTATGAATGAATACTGAAGAATTTGAGTACTCTATACCCAAATTTACTATAAATAAACATATTATTGAGGTAGTGAAAACCAATTGTTTTCAATTGTATTTTAGAACTGGTTACAATTGTTTAAGTTTTTATTGTAGCTGTAGTCAAAACACATTATCAAAATCGATAGAATTAGTACAAGTAGACTTATCTGCTCTCAAAGCAGTCGTCATTAAATTATGAGATGATGGAAATATCGTCATCAATTTAAGTCATGATCGCAATGCTTAAGCTTTATAAAAACATAAAAAAACTTTGAACTAATGTTATTAGTCATTACAAAAAACTCTAAAAAAAAGCCCTATTGATAAATATGAAACTGAAGCCACTTTATTACTAAATCGAGAATTGCACAGAAAGACTTGTGACTGAAGGTATAGGCCATTCATGTGTAGATGTTATTGAATCGAGGGTTGTGTTGAGAGAGATACGGGGGGGGAGAGAGAGAGAGAGAAGAGAGAGAGAGAGAGAGAGAGAGAACAGAGAGAGAGAGAGAGAGAGAGAGAGAGAGAGAGAGAGAGAGAGAGAGAGAGAGAGAGAGAGAGAGAGAAGGAGAGAGAGAGAAAGAAGGAGAGAGAGAGAGAGAGAAATGAACAAAAAAACTGCATTTATATAGGGCTATTGTTGGAAAAAGTAATGTTTATACAGAGTTACTCTCAAGAATAATTTACCACTTATATACCATTATTGTGGAATTGCGTCTACTGAGAAAGACTTACTGATGAAAAAATCCGGAGTAGCCTAACTCAACTTTACTATAAGTGAACCTAATATCAAACTTCTTCGGTACATAAAATATAATATATCATTTAGGCATAATATATATTTTTAAATGAGAGAGGTTTATCAGTCTTTCATTTCTGGAGGTAGTACAGATAGTGATTAATCTACTTATCAATATATATGCATGCTTATTTTTGTTTATCATTCCACTGATGCATATAATATCATTAGTATAACTACAACAGCAACCTTTTCCGTCATCCATAATGGATCCCAAACAACAGAGCTCATCTACACCATGAGTTGATATTTTTGTGAAAAATATCAACTTGATACATCAAACATTCTGGACCGTAATTCAAAACATTCAAAACCTGTAATTCTGTCAAAATTTCTACATCAAATTTTTTCACGATCACTATAATTTACTTATAGAAATGTAAAAAATTGACCACTAGTATAGCATTATTACTGATCCAAGGGTTCTTTAAAAACAATTACTATTGAAGAAATAAAATTTTTATAGAGTTATTTAATCTACTGTTGATTGAAATGAATTTATATTAAAAAATCTGGAGTGGCCTACATTTAACTTTACTATAAGTAAACTTAATATCAAACTCTTGTATATATAATTTATACTGTCTCATTTAGGTATAATATAAATGTCCAAATGGAAAAGGTTTATTAGTCTTTCATTCCTGTAAGTAGTACTGATAGTGACTTATCCACTTATTAATATACGCTTATTTTTATATATCACAATAACTACCGGAGGAATAACATTTTTGAAAAGTGAAAGTGATGATTTCGTGTTACAAAATAATTTCTTACAGGAGAACATATCTTCTGTTTAATAGCCATTGGATCACTTACATAATTTATCTGATCTTCTTCTACACTGAAGATTTCAGACAAATTTTCCCATTTAAAACATAAAAACATTCCTATTTTCCAAATCAATGTAAATAAATCATAGAATCTGGCAAATATAGCAGGTGATCGATTAGTCCAGGATGAAAATTCGCTTATTTTTTTATAATCGGAGTTGTACTTTAAATGTTTTTATTTTATGAAATGTTATTTTCAAAGGTTAATTTAATTAAATGATTTTCCAAACATTCTTGTAATAATCAATTTAAAACGATGTTCAGTGAGAATGCGTTTGAATTTTATTAGTGATAATTTTCTTTGAACAATGAAAATAATTCCACTGAATATAAATTTTAAATGAATTACCATGTTTTCTGTACCAGCTATTCGACAGCAAAGTGAATTTGACTGAACATAACATTCCAGAAATCAATCCATCAATATATCATGACACAAAGTGGATGGTTTATTCAATTACTATGCCATTAAAGAACCACCCACATGACGCAGCTTACATGTAGAAAATTTTGCACTGAACTATGCTATAAGTAAATATGTTCTCAAACTTCTTTGGTATATAATTTCCCATTTAAACATAATATAAACGTCTATAAGGCAGATGAGTAATAATATTTCATACATATGGAGAATATACAGATACTGATTCACCCAGTTATCAATATATATGCTTATATTTGATTATCACACAAATGATACGTATAATATTCTTGATATTACCAAATAATCTCTTACAGGAGAATATAACGTTTGCTAACACAGCCAGTGGATCTCATACATGGCCATCTATAGCACTATAGTACCAGTGAATCTGTTGCTTTAATGCTGTTTATCTGACCTTCTTCTATATTAAAAGTTTAAGTCAATTCATTGAAAAAATCTCGAGTGGCCTACTGTTATCTTCACCATATTACTAACTTAAACATAATATATATCTTCTTGGGTATATAATATATAATACCCATAAAGGGCATAATACCCATATTAGGCATAATTTAAATGCCTAATTGGAAAAGGTTTATTAGTTTTTCATTCCTGGAGGTAGTACTGATAGTGATTTATCCACTTATCAATATACATGCTTACTTTTGTATATCACACCACTGATTAGTATAACTACAACAGTAATAACATTTTTGAAAAGCGCAAGTGAAGACTTCGTATTATGATATTACTTTTACAGGAGCCCAACGCTTTTGTTCCAACCAGTGGATCACTTACAAGTTTATTTGACCTCCTTCTACATTGAAGACTTAAGACAAATTTTTCGATCTAAAACTAGAAAAGATTTTAAGTATGTTAAAAAAGTTACATTGTTTTTGTCTGAGATGTCAAAAAATGTAAGAATAAATGTCGTTTTCAGATAATTTTTAATTTAAGATGGAGGATAATTTCATTTATTATTTTTAAAAGAATTTTTTTTTAATCTAAATAATGTTCTGCATTTTTGGACATTTATCAAATTAATATACTGGGAATTCTATGGCATGCTAAGAATTTTTAAAACTCACTTTTCTTTCCCTATAGTCAAAAATCATAAAAACCAATTTACGCTGAGGGATGTTATTTTTTCCCAGGTGCTGTACTCTTTTATAAATGTGCTGTAAATGTGCATTGGAAAAAAATATATTCGTAATTAGCCAATTTTGCATTCTTAAATCAAGTTCTGTTCAATTTTAAATTTAAAAGCTGGAAGCATGAAATTTTTAAAAATAATATTGGACTAGAATAGTGAAAAAACTGGATATTGGTCAAAATCATACAAGCCCTTCTATAGGACAAAAAATTTCATTCCAAAAACTTCAATATGACTCAATAATAATGTCAGTCATAAACGTAAAAAAATCAGCATCTGATATTAAGCTTTGCAGAATGGTGCAACATTTAGATGGATTAGAACATTTTGTTAGACAAACCCATCATACCATGAAATGAATCAGAAATTATATGTTTTATATGCTCTATTGTCGTTGATTTTTTCCATATAAGAATTTTTTGTTGTTACATCACATATAAGTCCTTAAATCATTAAAAAATGTTCATTATACATCTAAACATTATATTATTTTTTGGTGAATTCACTGAAAATAATTCGAAGTCAATGTCAAATAAATGCGAGATATTCATGTCTTTCATTCCTGAGGTAGTACAGATAGTGATTGATCTACGCTTATTTTTGTATATCACACCACCGATGCAAATAATCTCATTATTATAACTACAGCAGGAATAAGATTTCTGAAAAGTCAAAGTACAAAATTTCTTGATACGAAATAATCTCCTACAAGAGAACATGGCCTTTGTTCGAATAGCCAGTGGATTTCTTACATCGTTTACTTGACCTCCTTCTATATTGAATATTTAAGCCAAATTTTTAAATTTAAAACAGAAAAATACTCTAATATCTCTAAAAAACATCATAAACATCCAAGAAAAAATGTCATTTCAAGGTAATTTATAATTAAGGATGTACGATAATTACATTTATTAATCTTCAAACGAAAGACTTCAATTCTGAATTATGTTTTACATTTTTGGCCTTTTATAGAATTATTATACTGGGCTTTTTTAGTATTTAAAATTTAAGAATTTTATGGCTTCTTAGTATTTAATAAAATCATTTTCCTTCCCCTTTGTCAAAATCATATATACGTATTTCCTCTGAGCGAGTGTTATCTTTTTCCTGCCTGCTGTACTCTGTTATAAGGTTGCTATTAATGTTTATTGAGAAAAAATACTCAATAATCAAAGTCAAAGCCAGCTATTCAGTATAATTTAAAACTTTTATAGTTCGGAGCTTCTAATTTTTGAAAATAATAAATATGAACTATTAGACTAGAATAGTGAAGAAAATTGGATATTTCTCAACAAACATAACTCCTCTTTCTGGAGTAAACAGTCCATTTATCACATTTCAATATCATGGAAACATACTACAACTCATAAGGACAAAGTAATTATAACTCATATTAAGTTTTGTTCAAGAGTGCAATATATAGATTTATTAAAGCATTTTATGAGACAAATTCATCATACCAAGGAAGACAAAGGAATTTATTTATGTTTATTGGCGGTGATTTTTTACTTGTAATTATATTATTCCTTTTATATCTCATATAAGTCAATAAATTATTTAAATTTTTCTATTGTAAACATCAATTTTATCTTAGTGGATTCGCTCAAAAAAATTCTAAGTCAATGTAAACAATGCAAAAAGATATCAAAAATTCGGCAAGTATAGCAAGTAAACCTTAGTCTAGGATCAAGAACCAGTTTTATAGCTTTATTGCTCTTTGCCGTAATTGAAATTTCATGAATTTTTTTTATAAATTGCTAATTTCTTGTTCTATTTTTTGTCAAATTTTCATGATTTTTTAATGAGCCGTTCAGCGTCAAAAAAATATTTTCTGAAAATAGAAATCTTACTTTAACGCCTCTTTAGGGAATGTAATTTTGAAACAAAATATCTCATCTCATTCTTCATACAATGGTATATTTTTAGGTATAGTTTAATTTTGATCCGTCAAACGCTATGGCTTGTATCGCTCTCACAAGCTTTTAGATTGAACTATAAGTCAAAATGTTTACATTTTATTGAAAAAAAAAAAAAAATTCTGAATATATTTTTTATTTATTGCGTTTGTAACCCCAATGATCATGCCAAAATTTCAAAACTCTAAAATTAGCAGTTTAAGAGAAAAAAAGTTTTATAAAAACTGGTTTTTGACAAAAAAATTGACTTTCACGTTATGCATAATTCTTCCCAAACAATAGAGATCATCTACACTATAGGGCTCATTTTTGTGTAAAATATCAATTTGATCTATCAAAGATTCTGGCCGCAGCGTGGTAACAAGCAATGCTAACACACACACCCACCTACCCACACACACACATACACACACACTCAGACATCATCGAAAAAACTTCATAAAACAACTTCTGGGACCTCAAAACATGTAATTCCGTCAAAATCTCGAGATCAAATTTTTTCACGATCACTAATACTTTACTTATAGTAAAGTAAAAAAGTATGGTATTCATATAGGATTGTTAATGAATCAAGTGTTATAGAAACAGCTGATCAAAACTTACGGTTTTGGCATTAAGTGACAAAAGAGAATTCCCAATTCCCTATATTGCCTTGAAATATAGGCCCCTTAACAATAGAGTCGTAACTTTTTTTAACATAAAAAGCTATATTCCTGCTAATAATATTTCGTTTGATAAACGGTTGTAATTAACAGTGAACCCCACTAGATTAGAAATAGTCAAAACATAATGTAATATCCGTTTGAACCACATAGAAAAAAATCAGATAGACTCAGATAATGACAGAATGTCACTATACATCGAAAGATCGAAAAAAAAATTATCCTTACTATTATACTTCACTCATAGTAAAGTAAAAATTCTTTACTACTGAGTGAATTTAACTTGTTAGTATGATATATTTTTTATACAGAAAGTGAAATTGAATTTACACAAAATTAAGAATGCCTCTCACCACCCCAATCATAAATCACTGGAGATGAATAATCTTCTTTAATGAGGCTGAGTGGAGTTCTCTAGGGATCAATGTATCTAACTTCAGCATCAGACATTACTGATTCACTCTATAGCGAAAAAATTATTCATTTATCATCCTTAATCATTTTAATTATTATTTATTTGTATCATTCTATTAACGAAAACCTGAGATGAATAAGTATTATTGCTCTACTATTTACACTAGTTTAAATTATGTATAGTAATATGGACTAATACATTATACTTATGTATACTTATCTATATACTTATCGATGAATTTACCTATATACTTATCAATACTTATGTATAATAAGTTATATATAATATCATATATATATGATGATAGAGAAGTTGAGTATGATCCCAGAGGACTAATTACAACAAAAAAGAACAAGAAGAAGATTACCATGTAATCTTCTCGTCCTAGTATATATATATATATATATATATATATATGATTAAACTACAATATGAAAAGGGAAAAAGACTAAGATCTTTCAACCGTAACAAGCAGTCTTTTTCAGAGTCAAAAACCTAACTGACTTTGACGAAAACCGAAAACCGCTTGTTACGGTTGAAATATCTTAGACTTTCTTCCCTTTTCATATTGTGATTTGATCATTGATTGTTCTTTCGCGTGTTTATGCCAAATCATGTTATATATATATATATATTCACTTGATAAACGTAAAGACGATCCAACGATCACAACGTGCTTAGTCTCCCTTTCTCTTTTTTCCTGAAGACGGATTGCCCAAAAATTTGAGTTTGTAAGTGTGTTTCTTTACTTTGTGTGCTACCTATTTTCAATGTTGAACTGTTTTATATATATATATATATATATATATATATATATATAATACAAAACTAATGTTTATCGGGACTTGGTCAGTTCTTCAGGTTCTGAAAATTAAACTCTCATTGCCAACGTTTCGGTCTTTATTTAAAACCTTTTCCATAGGCACTGCCTATAGGCCAAACTGTCTAGTCGAAGGTTTTGTCCGGTTAACATTGTTGTTCCTTCAAATAATGTAAATTTCATTTTCTTAGTTAAAAAATCTTACTTCTGTAAGTAATATTGTTTTATGTATCTCTGAAATACTTCTGCTTGTAATATTCATAAGTTGTAACAATCCATTTTCATATTGTGTATAGGTTTGATGTTGATATGAGATTACTTATTATTCTTTGTTTGTAGGCCTATGAAAAAGGTTTTAAATAAAACCGAAACGTTGGAAACGAGAGTTTGATTTTTTATCCTAGAAAATGACCGAATCCCGATTAGAGAACATACCTACATATATATATATATATATATATATATAATCAAACCACAATGTGAAATGGGAAAAAAGACTAAGATCTTTCAACCGTATTGTGGTTTGATCATTGATTGTTATTTCATGTGTTTATGTGAAATCTTTATATATATATACAGGTAATTCACCACAAATGAATGAAGATTCATTAGTATTCACTTGCTCTTTGACGATGTGAAAACGAAAGGCCTAGGAGCGACTATCTTCATTCATTTGTGGTGATTTACCTGAATATATATATATATATATATACATATGTGGCGTATTTGTAAGTTTGTGGGCGTGTGCATCTGCATCTCTGTGAGTATGTGTTAGCATGTTCATGTGTAATGATAAAAGTTACAATATCTCTGACTTACATCTTCTGAATAAAAACACCTACAATTTTTTATTTATTGCTCGTTTATGATTTAATGATAGAATTAATTTGCCAGTTACAATTATTTCTATTATTGTCTAATGCAGTTATTTCAAGGAAGATTTTCTAAACTTGTGATGGCAAGTGAGAAACAAAAGAGTAAACAAAATTGAATCAATAATGAATGAGAACACTCTTCTAGATTAGAACATTTAATGAATTTAGCTAAAAAATATCCATTATCATTATCCTTATAATTTTACAGGTAATTAAAAAAACTATCACTACTATGTTTCTGATGAAATTCATGTAAATAAATATATTAATAGCTTAATATTCAATACCCATCTGCATACATTTAAAAAAATATTTTAGTCAGAAAACTATAATGAATATTTAACATTGTTTATATTACAAACCTACTGTAAAACTGCTGTTGATAAAACATATTTGGTTATTTAGATACAAGACTTAGATGGTACTTACTGTAAAACAGTAGGCCATAGTGCAGCTTCAAGGATTCCCTGACTGACTGATGACATACCCTTCTCGTTGCTCTTTTTATACCCTTCTTCCCAGTGCCTTGACTATCATGTTATTATTTGTTGACCCTGACAGTGACCACGAAGTGAGAATCCCATATCCATTCAAGGTCCTTCAACCACCTCAAAAGAAATAAATCACCTCCCACCCCTTTCTCAAGTGTCTTCTAAAGAAATAACTATCACCCTCAAGTAGCAATCATCACAGCCGCCGTCTATTCATAATAGTACTTCTCATAAGCAATACACTTTTTATTATACATAAATACCCACTGAATTAATATAACTCCAGTGTAAAGTGAATTGTTAAAACTCAGCACTTTATGATTAGTAAGAAAGACAGTTAATTCATCATAAGATGAAATCACACACAAGTTATTTCTTTCAATTATTTAATCATTACGTCTATGTTTAAATGATACCATCAATAATTTACTGATGTACATCTAATCAATGTGTAAATGTACATTAATGTTAATTCTTATTAGACTCAGATCCGTCACACATGTATGCAGTGAGTTAACAAGATTTCATAACAAACACGTAAAACATGAAATCAACACCTAACTTATTCAAGACTCTGACAAAGACCAGTAGTTTTAGTTGAAAGATTTTAGTCACCTTTCTAACTGTGATTGCGACATTGATGTAGTAAGTTATACATATATATTTGCGATAGTCGCAATATAGAAGTCAGTTGTGTCTGTTTCTATGTCTGCGTTACCTTCGTTTTAACTCTCTTTTTTATTTAAAAGTTCGATGGACCGATTTATTTTATATATATATATATATATATATATATATATATATATACAAAGTTTATCCGAATGGATTAATTGAAAACTATAATTTCCATAGGGCATATAATCTACAACGATAGATATTTCACCTAGTTGATCGTCTTCTTACGAATACTAGAAAGCCTCTATAAGTGTCCAGAATAGTCCTTGGAGGCTGTCCTCAAGGGTCAGTAGCAGCCCTGTCTTTTGGAAAACACAGTTTAATTACCTATTAAACTATTCCCAAACTACGCAATTATCAGCGTATTTACTGATGATCCCCTAACAGTATTAAAATCAGGAATTATACTAAGCGCGAAAGAACTGGCAAACCAGATCCTCAGAAATCTTTATAGTTTGTCATTGGATAACAAAATATTTTCCAGCGATAAGAGATACGAAGTTCTGTTTATTTTTGGAGGTTTTTATCAAACTCCGAATATTCATTTTGACACAAAAAAGTAGGAAGTGGTCAAGAAAATGAAATACATAGTAGTAACTTTTGACTCAAAGTTCTCTTTTCCCTTTCAAGTTGGAAAATAACACAGAAGTGTTCACAACTAGTGTTCTTTGTTTAGAAGTGCTAGAGTTAATTGTAGTGCTAAAAGCGGAGAATTGGATATGAGAAGGCGTTCCTGTCTTGCGTGCTGTACGCAGGGCCGTCTGGAATGTTTCTCCCTCCTTCTCTGTGTACCTTCTCTTGTAATCTCTGACTTTTTCCCTTACTTACCTATTCTTGTCTATCTCAACTATCTGTTAATTATTATAATTGTTTTTTCCCTTTCCATTTTCCCGTGTGATGGTTTCTTTCATCAAGTAACCATCAGTCTCTCTAGAGGTTAAATGGTTTATTTAATCGGACGTGGCTAGTTGTAGGTGGTTTGTGGCGGCTTGTTACCGTTTGTATGTCTCTCCTACCTTCTCTCTGCACCTTCCTTCGCAACCTCTGCTCCTTCCCTTACTTACCCATTCTTTGCTATCTCTCAACTTCCTATTAACTGTTACTCTTGTTTTTTTCCTCTCATTTTACCCCTGTAATCCTTGATGATCATTTTCATCAAGTAACCCTCAGTCTCTTAGAGACTAACTAGGCTAAACTTGTAAGCTTTCGTTGATGAAGTTCGTGGAAGCCCGTCTCCATGATGTCCACCTTGGGCACTTCACGAGGACCGATTCGTCTTGTATCAATCGTGAGAGGCAGTTGGTTTCTCGTGACGTGGCCAAAGGACTCCACATCAAATCAACCTATTCTGATTTATCACGTTATGCCGAAAGGCCCAAGCATATTAATGAATCAAAAAAGGATACAGGTGCTGGAGAAAAGTTTTAATAAAAAGCAGATGACATCAGTGCAACGATTAATGCTAATTTAAATGATTAAAGGATTTATCAACCGGCACAGTATATATATTAGTATAGTGGGTATATTAGTGAATGTCTCACCAATACTAATGTAAATAAAGGAAAGGACTTGTTTTTATTACGGATCTAGAGGTGAGAATACAGTGACAAAAGGAACGAAGGTCAATACGAAAAAAAGGACTCTTTTACTAAATGAATGCATCCTGAGAGAAGATAAAAAAATATTACCATCGATGAAAATGCTAATTGGATACCAGACTCAAACTACAAGGTCACCATTTACCCTGATGGAAGTAAGGTTGGAGGAGCAATAGTTGTATATGATAAAAAGGAAGAAGTCTACAACGAAACTTTCAAGGTACACAGCTCGTGTTCAAACAAGGAAGCCGAGCTTGGAGTTTGGACTAGCATTGCTAAAAGTCTTAAAGTGGATTGAACGGACTTGTCCAACTAAAATCAAAAGGCTGGTTTGTACCCTTCAGCTTGACAAAGGTAGGCACACATTGCGATACTGAGAAATGAGAGCGCAGATTCTCTCGTTAAGAAGAAGCTGTGGGAAGAATCTTGGGATACTTGGAGCCATCAATGGTCTACTTCAGCCCATGGGCAGCATGCAAGAATATACTTCTCTACTCCTCGTTCTAGACAATGGGTCAAGCAAGATCCTCTGACCTTCAAACAATCGCAGGAACTGTCTGTCCATGACAGACATACTTCCATATATTTGGAATCAAATCTTCTGATGGCTACTGTTGAAACCCCCACACCTTCCAAACCAGGATACACAAATCCTTAATTCTCCAAATTAAAAAAGAACTATAAAAATGTTATAAAATTCAATATCAACTCTAAATTCACCCGACCAAAAGGCAAGTTGTTTTCAATAAAAGTCATAACCAGTTTCTGTAAATTTATAAATAACATTGATTTCAATCAACTTTAATGTTGTCTCTTTAATACTAACCATACCATATAATGTAGGTTAACAGATAAAATAGTTAAGAAAACTAGTAATTTTGTATTCCGAAGAGTAGAATTTCCAAGTTAATGCATTTCTTTTAATTTAATATTTTAATACAATATTAAATATTATATGTATATTAATAGGATTAGATATAACAAATAATAATTAATGGATCAAATTAATAATCTAATAATTAATTAATTAATTAATATGAATAAGAGAATGATAATTGTAGACATGCTTAGAGTATTGAATAATTGAAGAATTCAGTAGCAAACACACACTCACACGCACATACTAATGCTCACATACACATAAACGCACGCACGCACACACGCACGCACACACGCACGCACACACACACACACACACACACACCACACACACACACACACACACACACACACACACACACACACACACACACACACACACACACACACACACACACACACACACACACACACACACACACACACACACACACACACACACGTACAGACAGAAACGAGCATTTACTTTTACTGGTCTATCAATGCCTGCGGGTGTGTTGATTGTTCCTGCACTCATTTATACGAGTATGCATTTTTTGTGTCATTGCTATGGAGTCATGAAATATCCAATATCAATAACATTAATAAATAAACACAAATATAGATTTATCAACAAAAAACAATATACTGATTCTTTATGTAATATTGCATTATAGAACAGCAAGTATTCATATTTTATATTAATTTGTTCCGCTTCATATTTTATTAATTTTTTATTCATGTTTAAAAAAAAGCAATTAAACAGTTGTTTAGATGAGTATTACTTGTAAAAAAACAGTTCGTTTTTTTACCATAAAATAATTTAAAAATGTTATATTATTCTAATTTAACAACCGTTTAGTCTAAACTTCTGTAGGTTCAAGGTCTAAGCTATAGGTGCCATCAATAGAACAATTATTATAAAGGAAAAATTGGATGAGTTGTGATAAAATAAACTTGTGATAAATGTCGAAACTAAAGCGTGAACAAGGGCATGTATAATAGACATAATGCAGTAAACAGAATCTTCATTTATATAAACACAGGAGGAAAGAAAGGACAATGCATCATTTCTGAGAATGTTATCACCACAAACGAGCTACCTTCAACAACAAGTAACCGCTTCTCAAAACTCTAAAAAACAAAACACTTCCAGTTAAACAAAGACTTCTCCTAATGTTCGATTCTGCTGAGATGATTAAGACGATTCTTCCTTTCAATATATCGTTTATAATATTTAGAAATCATACAGAGAAAACATTAAAACATGTAATATCTCTTTATAATACATGGTTATCCTGGCATTACTTTTAAACAAAAGGTGATTTTTATGAAATTCTCTTAAATTATGTCAAAACTCTAAAAAGAAATGCTTGTTCTACTTCATGAACATTAAGATACATAACAATTTTACTGTATTGTAATTTATATCATGAAGGAAATTACCTTTACTGAATAGGCAATATTTATTTTTTTAATTTTTGAAAATTCAAAACATAAAATTAAATTACAGAAAAGACGGCAAATTTGGACATAATATTTAACTATTGTTGATTAATTAGCAGTGAACAACCATATTAAAAAAATTGGACAAAGAATAATATAGTTCAGCTTATTATTTATACCTCAATGCTCTTTGGATTTATTATGGTATCCCGTAGCAAGCAGAGGTTATAAAGTCACGAGTAACCAGATTGTAACGTGTTTTTTAGAACCATTACTAGGTAAGTTGGAGTTTATACTTAGGCTGAAGTATATACTGTAAAATAAATATTATAGGAAAACAAAACAGTTTGAATAATGAAATACATATATTACATAAAATAAACAGTAATTATTCGATCATAATTTGAAGAATTCAAATGTATTAAGTTTGTTTCCCAAATAACCCTTTGTACATTAAAAGTTCAAACTACATTATATCATATCATTTATAAGAATTTTTTTGTTGAACACCCATTGAAATAACGTTAGTAAATCATTCCTGCATTGTAGGTACCTTAAACTACCAAAACCCAAACCTCATACAAAAACTCACATATGTTATCATGGAATTAAAAAATCATCACAGCTTGTCACTTTAAGCAATATAAAAAGAACGGGATAATTCGAAAACTTGTTAACATCCCTAAATACTGAAATAAACTATTCTACCATAGTTCTGAATCTCGAGAAGTATAAGCACTGAAAATACTCTTTACAGGTTTTCTTGAAAAATTGTCAAGGCTTATGACAAAATAGGTAAATAACGGACAATAAGTTATCCTACAGGGAAAACTTCTTGTGACCAATTAATGTGTACCTTACAATGCCGTTAAGATAAATAATTTTAAAAATTCAATATCAATATTACAAGAGACTGAGTCAAACAACTATTACAGAGACAATAACTATACAATAAAATAATATCCAAACATTAACTGCAACTAGCTTCCAACAGCCATACAGTTTTTATAAAATATTTATGATGATATAACTTTACGATTTTAATCATACAATGATGAAACATAAATAAAGATAAACCCTCATCCAGATAATACCTAGGATACTTGGATTACTTCCGTCATTGAAACGAGCGTCTCTTTCAGTCATCGATGACCAAGGACGAACTACTTAAAGAAGCTCACGATTTCCATTATGAAAACTGTACTCAAGAGTAAAGCAAATAAACAGAGGACCAAAACTCAGTTTTTATGTCACTTTTGTTTATTTTTAAGATTGTCGTCATTCCCGTATATAAGGCTTGAACTCCAGTTCAATCATGAATAATTAATTTACAATTCCCCTAAGAAGAATGTTTTTAATCCTTCTAGGAATAACACAATTCTAATAAAAACAGTACTAAATTCTTTTACGTTTAAGTTAGCCAGTTTTATAATCATTAGAATCTATTTGAGTTGTAACTAATTCGAATCTAAAAAAATAGGAATATTTGGATTACCAATAGTAATAACTGAGCCTGTTGATCATTTATATGCAATCTTTATTTTAGAAATAAATTAAATATATATTCAAAGAGACATTAAATCAAATATCAACTGGTACCAAAATGCTATTTCCTTATTCACTACATATATTTTCTCTGATATGTTCGATTTTTTAAAGAAATTATCCTTACCACTCTTAAGTAATAAATACTATAAGTACACTCTTTTTTTTCAGATAACATATGGAATGCTCAAAATAAAACAGCGACTACTTAATTTTTAGTGATATATGCCCACAAATTAAGTAAACATTTAAATTATAATAAGTTGTAGGGAACTTTTTGGAACAGGTTTAACCAAATTGTTTTTAACTCACCTTAAATTAAATAATACACTCTTTGGTCTTCGTGAAGAGGTTATAATCATGGAGGGTTATAAAGATATATTGCTATGTGATTCTGTAGAGGATAATCTATACCTCAAACATAATGATTTCAGTTACATGAACTTGATTTTAGATTAAATTAGTTATTTGTTTAGCAATTAAAAATGTCGGAATTTTATATGTTAGATGAATTGGATGAGGATATCCTTGACTTTGATACCAATGCCGGAAATAGTGACGTTGAAAAGGTTGACAGTATTTTAATTAAAAGAATTCTAAATGAGATGAAAAGTGAATTTAATAGATCAACTTCCGAAGTTAAAGAAAAACCTGAAAGTAGCAGTGAAGTGAAAACTGACGATGAAGGTTCTCCGTCTTCCCTACACGAAACTCCAGCAGTCGAAGAATTTTCTGAGACTCCTGATCAGTTCTGCGAGTCAACTGAGCCGATGAAAGAGGATGATAATATTGTTGAAACAAGTGCAACTAATAACCAAGTCGATTATGAAGAGAGTAGTCAGCAGACTGTTTGTGATGGTGTTAAAGTACCAGACGAAGATACGGTGGATAGCAGTCAGTCAGTGTCAGTTAGTGAAATGATTGATCAAACGAACTGTGAAAAGTCTCCTTTACAATTGCAGCCAGTTGATGAGAACAATCTGCAAGAAGAACCTTCCATAAGTGTAAATTTAAAAGAACCATTTGAGGAAGCCGGACAGAGTCCTTTTCAAGCTTCCAGCCCACCTACTCCTACAGAGATACCTGAGATAAAAAAATTACGTCGTACTAGTCGTGGTTTCTATCAGAATGAAAATGAAATATGTCTTAAACGTTCATCTAGAAGAATGTCTAAAGAAAATTCAAGGGAGTCAGTCTTGCAAAGTGCCATTGCTCTAAAAGAAAAATCATTTAGTTCATTAAATCAAACAGATGATAAAGTAAATAGGCGATCTACTAGACTCGTAGAGAATGAGACTAGAGGACCTAGGCTTAGACAAAGGTCGCCAAGGTTAGTGTGGCAAGAATGCAATGATTCCCTCTCCTCAAGTTCTCCCAATGGTGATATTCAAAAACTCGGAGGAAAACCGTTGACTAGGTTTGGTTCAAATGACCGTAGGGCTTACTGCAATGAAGATGAGGGGGATTACAGAAAATCAGGAATCTTAGAGGATTCTGATACAGACAATAAAGCATTGAATGAAGAGTCAGTTAACAATATTGTGCTACGGAAGAGTAAGAGAAAAGCTGATTTTCGCAGCCGTTCTGGTAAATTCTCTTTAAATAAAGGCCATTTTTGTTTAATAAGTAAGTATTAGTTCTAAATAAATAACTATAAATTTTAGGCAAGTTTCCCAGGACTTCTAAAAAATATGATGAAGGTTTGAGTAGCAGTGATATGAATGAGACTCAGTGTGATGAGGGTTTCAGTCAGGTAATTAAACAGTAAATAAAAACAAATTGGTTTATTAAGTATACTGCTTATTGATCTATTTTTATTTGTCTCTTACATGGACAACTTATGATTTTTTCAAATTATTTTACTATTACTATATGATATTAATTATGTTATATTATTATATGTCTTTGTGTGTACTTATCTGTTACTCCGTACCTACATTCTAGTATATCTTTAAATTAGTGAGTTGTGATATAAATACATAGTGTTTAGTAGTACATTTTGAGTGTATATACATTTTTTTTATCAATGTCTAAACCATAGAAGAAATGAGATAAAGAAATTTCAACCAAAACAACATGTGTTCACAGAGTCACATTCGACAAAGACCAATTGTTTTGGTTGAAAGATCTTAGAATTTCTGAATTTCTTAATAAAATAATATATTAGTTAAAAAATACTACTTAGCGTGAGTTATTTAGTTTTATTATTTGCTCACTTTACATTCTTTATTTCACTTTTCAGTAGTGTTCATCTAATTTGTATTATTCTGAATACTGATTTACGTAAAACAATTTAATGGATGATTTAGAGTGTTGCTTCATTACTTGTCTATTTAGTTTTTTTATGTAAGTAATATTTTGAAAACCTGCTCAAATTGTTCCTCTGGGTTTACATGGTTAGTAAATGTCTATTTGTTTTCTTGATGTTAGATGAAAAGTCTTCCAGTTTTCATTTTATATGTCCTATAGGTTAGGGCTTTAATTGTTGATTCTTTTATTTTTGGACGTTCACACTAGACATTGAAGTGGGAGGTTGTTTTTGGAATAAGTTTCCTTTTTTTTTTTGTTCTGAATGTTGATACTGATATCAAGGGATTTTTTTATTTGTGGCTTTTTCTGTAGTATAGTTTATCCAATCATGATACCATTTTTACCTGTATGAGTTAATTTCTTAGAATTTTTACTTGTTGGAAAATTTTAGTTAACATAAAATTTAATTTGATTCAATCAGTTCCGTTTCTAATAAAGGATCCATTTAAATGATGTTGTTAGGATTTTTTTTTAGTTTAGCTATGCCATCCTTTGTACCGATCCACCAACTCCTCAATACTTGTTTTCAGTGTATTCCACGGCAAATTTTGTTGGGATTGTGCTATTAACTATAAGTGAAATATAAAGAGTCTATAAGAACAATTAAACAACGAAAATAATGAAACAAGTAATTACATTTTATTGGAAATTAACTTATTCCAGAAGAAAAAAGTGGAAATAACTGTCAAGATATCTAATAATGGATATGTTCACTTTATATTTCTCCTCAACAAAATTTAAGATAATTTGTAACATTTCTACGTGGAGTCCATATTCTTTCTTCTTTTTTTTTTTACTTCTTGCCAGAATCATTTTAATTTTAAATCATTGATGTCTTTCAGTAATTTACCCCTCCAATATTTGATTTGTTTTGATTTAAAAACTGTAACTCCTTGCATAAATATTTTCTGAAGGTAAATAACAGAACAAAATGATGAAATGAGTTCAATAAATCAATATACAAAATATCTTTTTTCTGTTTCAGTTTATTGTTTATTATGAAATGCACTTCATTTTGTTTGTTTGATTTGTAGTTCATGTTTATTATATTCTTTCAAGAGAGTTCATTCTATAAATTTTGATGCACTAATTTAATTATAATTTATAGAAATGGGGAATTTGACAATTATAACAAACTCCAATCTATTACGATCTTATTATGAAGGAAATAAAATGTGTTTTATTTATTCTATACATGAAAATAGTAATTGTGGTTAGCACTGTTTCCAGTTACATTGTTTTTGGTATCTAGAAAACAATTTAATTATTTGTTTCAGGAATTAATGTGCGAGTGCAGGCAGTCATCTAACATTTATGTAAGGAAAATGGAAGGAGAAGAGATGTTCTGCACGGCAGTGGACAGTATGGAGAGGAGACCTGTGGGTTGCAATAATGTTGCTGATGCCGATATTCCCATGTTGAGGCCTCAAGCAAAAGTTCCTTTCCAACTTCTGTGTCCTGTGCACATCGAAAGGCTTATCAGACATGGTTGTTGTCCTTTGTGTGGAGTTTTTTGCACTAGGGTTAGTTCCTATTTATTTTGATCACACAGATAAAATTCCATACTTATGTTTAGTGGTTTGTTTTATTATTTTAACTAATAATTGTTATTTGTCAGGATTGTGAGTTATGACAGTGTATATATATATATATGGAGGAATTTGTTTTGTAGACAAATTGATAATGTACTTTTTTGTAACAGTTCTGTTGAATTAGTAAAACAGTTCAGAAATGAATAATGGAGTTGGTGAGAGTGCTTTAGTTACAAGGTTGCTTTAAGCACAGACTAAGTGACTATATTCCTTTTAATCATAAATGTGATTGTCTTAAACTTTGAGCACATATTACCTAAGAGTGTAGTATTTTTGATAAGTGGTAGTCTTAAGTTCATTTTTTAGTATGATTAAACCTTAAGCATTATATAAACCTGTCTTTATATGTGGTGAAAATTCTCCTTTAGAGGTAACATTCATTTATTTGATTACTGTTCCATCACACGCTTTACTGTATGGTTAACAACACTGTTTTTTCTTTGGTACTTAATTAATGTCAGTGTGTGTGGGATAATCTTAATTGTGTACATAGTTATTATCAAATATTTCTGCCTTAACTTTTAAATAATAAAATGGACAATTAAATGGATTAATAAGAGCTTCCATTATTCTGGAGTTTAATTTATTTTCTCTTAACATATGTTTGAACTCAGGCTCGTATTATAGCTACTTCAGTTTAAATTAAACATTATATACAAAGAATAAAGATGTTTAAAAAGTTTTTTATTTCGTAGAAATAGGTAGTTAACATGAAACTTTTGGGTTTTTGTAGATTAGTTTTAGCTCAAACCTCATTATGTGGAGTGCATTTTTACAGTTGTACCATATATGAGAATAATTGTTGTACCTAATCATATTTTAACAGTAATACCTCTTTACATGGTATTACGAGGCAATATTAATACCTCTAAGTATACTTTTACTTTTAAGACTAACACTGGTAAAGGATTTCACCTTGATTGATGTCCTTGGGTTGGGAGGTGTGTCTTATTTGTTAAATGACATCATTTCATTTTGAGAGAATCACAGTACAACCTGAATAATTCTACATCGAATTACTAAATTTCACCTTCTTCAGGTTATTAAAGCAGGGATCTTTCCTATCAAGTACCTGACATTGTTCTGGCTTTGGAAAGACAATTAACGTCTCTTTGATGAAAGTGAGCGACAATATTTACTTATCCTTCATAAAATATATGGACAGAGATTCGAACGTTCCGAACTATTGGCAATTCCAACCATTATATGCATCTTACCGCTTCAAACTATGAAACTCAGAGCTGCTCTACAATGAAAATGATATTTAAAGACAAAATATTAAGCTATTTATTTCTGCTTTTCAAATATCAATAACAATTTTGTTTACTTATTGAATGTATTGTTCATAAACGTATCATGTATAAACATCCCATTATTCTATATTAAATCATTAGTTGTGCATTCCGTAATTGTGTGGTATTTACTCATTCTGAGTAAATTTGTGTGTCTCCACACAAATGAATAAAACTTCATTTGTGTGGAGACTTTTATTGGTTTATCCATTTTACCTCAGTATTCTATATTAATAGTGAAATTAACAAATATTGGATGGCATCGTTGTAATAATCTATAATGAAATCTATAATATTGTTTATGAATAAATTGCATTTTCAATAATAAACTCCTTTATCGTGTAACAATTTGGTTTGGTTGGCATTATTTTGTTTTTTAAAGCTTAAAGGTTATTGAACTGGTTTGGTAGCCTTCGTGGATTAATACTAGATGACTGAAGAGTAAAGAAGTTATTTTTTTTAGGGAATGTTTATGTACTGTAAAGGAAGCCACCTTTACCACAAAGACTGCGACAGTTCGTATGAAGACTCTTCCGTTTGTCCTCATTGTGGCTCTGCAGACACGAAACAAGTGACCCTCTCTCTTCCAGTTACTAGTTGTCCTTTCTTCTTGCCTGCTCAAAAACATTTTGATCTGGGGTACTTATAACATTATTTCTCTTTAACTTAAGTATAAATACCTGAATATTGAAATTTAAGCGAATATGTTTCAGTTTATCGGCCAGAATGTCTGCTATGCCACTAAAACAAGAAACCCCCATTAAATCAGAGTTTAGTGGTATAGAATATTCTCTGGAATTACCCTCTGGTCAAGTGATATCCACTCTTGGACTTCCCATATTTCAACAAGAAATTCTTAAACAATGCCTTTCTGTTTTTACTGCAAAAAATGCTGATTCAACCACAAGGTATATAGAATAATAATATATACTATTGTATATAATAGTACATTATAGTTTATTATATGAATGGCAGGTAAGGTCTAAAGTTTTAACATCAATACCAGAGTGCAAGGCAAGGTTTTGAAATCAAAATAGAAAATCTTTTGCACATTATACCAGAACCTAAAAATTGTATGATCATTGTCTCCATAGTCAGCATTACGTTTTGATGAAGTGTTCATTAAACTGAGTTACTGAAACTTTATATTACGAGTAATTTTCTGTATATTTAACAGAGGTAACTGTGACGGTAAAGGAAATCTTCACATGGATTAGGCAGTTTTCAGTGGTTCTGAAATCCTCGGATAACATAGATGATTTGTCGAATTAAACGTTCCTTATGATAACTATTTTAATGAAGTTGTTGGGGACGTTATTGGTATTTATTCGTATTTTTTTTTCATTTAAGAATTTATTTCTACAATAATATTTGTAATTTCAGGTTTACCAGTAAAAGTCTCTTCCAAGCTGCTAAAGTTGGTGATGTTGAGAAAACCATACAAATACTATGTGAGTTGCTGTTATTCTCCTTTAAAGAAAAGTTTATTTGCTAGTCAATATTGATAATTTTTTTTAATTTTTATATTTCATTTTTAAAATAACGAAATATAAATCCGTAAATATTTAATATTTAAATACCTTTCAAATATTCGGGTTGTTTCAGAGGTTATGTGTTAAGTATAAAACTATAACAGTTAACTCCTTAACAAATTGACCTATAAATAATATACAATTTTTTTACTTCAATAATTGTTTAATTAAATTACATTTAGCACTATCTGCATGCTATTAAAATGATACTTAAATAAAAAATATTAAATTATTTATTTCCACTTTTAAAATCTCAAGAACAATTTTCTTTACTTATTAAATGTATTGTTCATAAAATGACTTTCGTTAAACCACAAAAACATGGGTTTAAAATAAATCGTGGTTTAGGAGCAGTAGTCGAAGCCAGTTTCCATTAAGATGTAGCTCCTATGTCGTGCTTTGATCACACTGTGGTACTCAAAAGTATTATTTCCTAGCACCCTACTTCTGTTCTATTGGAAATGATGTATTTAATGTTTTTAATGTGCTTCAATAAAACATGAATACTTATGGACATAACTAATATAATTTATTGGTTGTATGATTAAGATTTCGTTGTAAATATCATGATTTCATACAAATTTACCCTTTCAATAACTTAAAAGAACCTACTTCTTTACAAGAAACATGTTTGTTGACATATTTTGTTGTTTATTTATTACTTTAATGTTCATTTTTCATTTTTTAGTTGTTACTATCATTTTTCTTTTTTAACGAGGTTTCTAGCGTCAAACAGTATACAGCTTTAAGCTAGACCAGTGTTTCCCAAAGTGGGCGGTGCTTTGATATCGGGGGGCGGTAATGCAAAAAGGAGCGGGGTTCTATTTCCATAAATTGAAAATGTTCATGCAATATAATTTCTAAATTTTAGTGAAAACATGACATGTAAACTTCTAGGAAACAGTTTCTTAAAATTATTTGTTTTGATAATTCATTTTTATGTTAAAAGTATATTCTCAACTAAGTTTCTTTTATTGTGTATTAATTCTTTTGCATAACTATGCTATGAAACAATACATCTATTGGATGTTAAATAAATATTCGATTAGTAATTATTTTAATTTAATTATTAAAATGTTACTCATTCGGTTATTTAGTTTTTAGTATTTAGAATCTGGTTATTATTCAAGGGTGTTGAGTTATAGGTTTATGGACCCAAGGGGGCGGTCACTCGCAAAAGTTTTGGAAACACTGAGCTAGACGAAGCCTGCATAAAAAAAGAAACATAGTGTTGAATATATGTGATCGAGATACGAGAACATTGAATTTTTAATGTTTTTTTTTTCTAAATATATTTAATAGGTATGTTAGTGTAACTACTCTGTGAATATTTAAAATTTATGTCGGCTTTAATAGAGTTAATACTACACAATTTTAATTATATTATAGTTACAATTCTTTTTATGTAACCAGACAATAGTAGAGGTTCAATATAATAGCCTTTAATATACAATACAGGAAAATACGAACCATGATTTTGAACTGAAGTCCTCAATCAAAGCAAAGAGTGACAGAGGGAAGTTACTAGAACTAGAAGTTTAATGTTGACTGTATATGAAAAATTTAATACATATTTTCATGTAAAGCGATCCACGTAGGGCAACAAGAGTTCATAATTAAACTATAAATAAACAAGGAACATATCTTATCGTCTTTTAATTTTCGGTTTAACCGTCATTAGGAGAGAGAACAGGTGCGACTAAACGCACCCTCAAAAGAAAGTTTGGTTCAACGCTATTGTCAGTTGCAATGTCAGTTCATTTTATTTCAGTTAATTTAATTTTATTTATTTTCCTTAATTTTTGTTTAGTATGCTTTGTTGTTTGTTTCTTTTTTCCTTCTTTCTCCATGTGGAACGCGTTTGACAACACTTTGGTCTCCAGCAATCGCTTAAGACGAAGAAGAACGAAAAGTCTGTAGAATAAATGTATTGGTGACAGGATACCTTAAGATGTAATGTGTAACTTGTATATTTAATAGATGCAATATGTTTCTCGTTATTGCATATTGATTGTTATTGTTTTGTAGATTGATTTGAGCAGCACATGTTGCCAGTATATTACGTGCATGTTTTGGTTGACCAGGGAGTGGAGTGAACCCGAACAGCAGTTTGCGCGGTGGCAGTGCTCTGCACGTGGCCGCGGTTGGTGGACATACGTGTACCGCACACGTTCTGATTCAGGCTGGAGCTGCCACAGAGGTACTGGACAAGGACCAGATGACTCCTCTCATGCTCGCAGCCCGAGAGGGTCACAGTGCAGTTGTCAAGTACATGCTAACAGCTGGCGCTGATCCCTCTTTCAAGGTGTCCTCACACTTTTCATCTCTTATTTTCTCTTTCCCTAATATTTAATACAATCTTTGGAGATTATAAAAAGATCTGTTGGCTGCAGACTGTGCGCAATCAATTTCTTTCGTCCAACTTCGAAATCAACTCCTTATTATTTTATTTTTTATTAACTGTGTTCTTGAGATGAACGAAATCCTGACCAGTTTGTTATACTTTAAGAATTATAAATAAAACTAATGTTTGTTGTTTTATAATTTATGTTATACATTTACTTTTAAAACGTCAGAATAATGTTAGTCTTAGAACTTGTAAAGCTAAATATATCTAAATTTATAAATAATTAAATTTATCTTTAAAATATTGCAGTTCTTTGTGATAATTCTATTGCTTTTTAGAAGCTGGTATTCAATTTTCATTTAATGTTACTGTTTCAGTACATGGACATGTTACTGTAGCTCACCTAGTGCGTATTAAATTACAAATAAGTCGCTCTTTCAGGCCCTAGAGTGCCACTAAAGGTGATGTGTGGCACTAACTAACACCTACATGTATGGGTGTTAGAAAAATAAACATTTATAAGGAAACATAAAATTGGAACATATTTGGTTTATTTGAATTACTGTTATTAGTTTACGAATAAAATGATAACATTAGTTAACATTTTTTTTTAATTTCTATGTATAGATTGCTTCCAGTGTCTTGTTCGATTCTCATATAAATATTGTGTTAGGGTGCTGGAGGAATGAATGCTCTGCACATAGCTTCAAAGGAAGGCCACACTGAATGTTGTATAGCTTTGTTGCATCTGTGCAACAACGTCAAAGAGTTGATCAATTCAAGAGATGAAGGCAATTGGACTCCTCTTGTGTGGGCAGCTGAGAACAAGCAAGCATATATTGTGAGGTACATGGTCATTTTTTATATAGAAATAATGCATAAAATTTTTCTTCACTGTTAAGAATCATATTGCTTACTGTCGCTTTTTATCTCTTTAACACGAATCTTCATCGTAATATTGGTTAAGAGTGTGTTTGGAAAACGTTTACTTGCGATAATATTGAATAAAGACAACCTTTTTTCAATAATTTTTATTCAAACTAAATACCTCATTGATAAGGAAGATGATTAAGCTGTGAGTCCATAGTATCGAGATTTTTTTTCATCAATGTTTGGAATAATTTGGGGAAGCGGTCTATTTTCAATTATTTTGTTTTATTAGGTTGCTGTTGCAAAAGAAGGCTGACATCTCCGTGAGGGATAAAGAGAGAAATGTAGCTCTACATTGGGCAGCTCTCTCTGGGAGTCATCAAATTATAGCTGATTTAATGGCTGAAGGAGCTGATATCAACTGCACTAATGTTTATGGAGATACTCCTCTGTAAGTTTCACCTAGTTAATGCAGTTTCAGAGTATATATATCAATGATCAAACCACAATAAGAAATGGGAAAACAAGACTAAGATCTTTCAACCGTAACGAGCGGTCTTCGCCAGAGTCAAAATCCCAAGCAGTTGGGTTTTTGACTCTGACGAAGACCGCTTGTTACGGTTGAAAGATCTTAGTATTGTTTTCCCATTTCTTATTGTGGTTTGATCATTGATTGTTATTTCACGTGTTTATGTAAAATCTTTTTATTAGAGTATATATATATAAAATAAAATAAACTCAAAACGAAGGAAAGACACAGACATAACTCACATCGATATTTCGACCATCGTCGTCATCAGGAGGTGCGAAGAGCGAAGAGTCCCGCAGGAAGACAGGGCGGTACTGAACTCGGAGACCGCAGCCAGTACCCCTCCACTTACCACCAAGCGGGAAGGGAGGGAAGGAAATGAAGAGTAATATATATATATATACACTTTTTCGATGAAAATACGATCTGAAATGGACAAATACAGTTCAATGTACATAAAGAAACATAGAAAAATTAAAAACACACACTTACAGTCTCTAATTTTCGGTTGAACCGTCTTCAGGGAGATAAGAGAGGGAAACCAAGCGCACTGGTACAGAAACGGTTGGAGATCGCCGGTTTGAGGCTGGTCTCCAACTGTCTCTGTTCCAGTGCGCTTGGTTTCCCTCTCTTATCTCTCCTGAAGACGGTTCAACCGAAAATTAGGGACTGTAAGTGTGTGTTTTTAATTTCTCTATGTTTCTTTATGTACATTGAACTATATATATATATGATCAAACCGCAATAAGAAATGGGAAAACAAGACTAAGATCTTTCAACCGTAACAAGCGGTCTTCGTCAGAGTCAAAAACCCAACTGACTCTGTTGGGTTTTTGACTCTGAAGAAGACCACTTGTTACAGTTGAAAGATCTTAGTCTTGTTTTCCCATTTCTTATTGTAGTTTTATCATTGATTGTTATTTTACGTGTTTATGTGAAATCTTTATGTATATATATTTGCAGAAAAATCACAATAAATTAACACGTAATGCAATCAATGAACTTTAAATAACAATGGAAAAAGAAAAAAAAAATGGAAATAAATGCTCTAAGGCCTTTCACTGTATGTCATCAGGGAGCAAACAAAGTAAAAACTGAACTAATTTTTTTACTTTGTTAGCTCTCTGATGACATAAAGTGAAAGGCCTCGTGTTGGTATAAAGTGTTGGTATAAATTGGCTGTAGGTCTTCTCGTAAATAAATATTGTCAAAATTTGCAGCAGCTTCTGCTCTCTATGGCATATTTCTGCAACTTACAGAATACCTCCTTCTCCACGCATTCCATGAAAAGTGTTTTCCACAAAAAGTTATTTGTTCCACGAATAGTACACCTAAGTGGGATCCCATTGCGACGACATCAGTCTGCTTCTACATAGTCCCTTCTGTTGAGAGGAGGCTCTTTGGTACATATCTCTAGTAAATATTCAAGGTTGTATGCATTAAACATAGAAACCCCTCTATTAATCTTCAAGTCAAGGAAATGTTCGTTATTCCAACAAGCAGGAGCCTAGAACGAAGCATGAAATGGAACAAGAGCGGAAAGTGAAAACTGTGCTCTAATTGGCCAGTTCTTTGGGCTAAACAGAAACACGCTTCACTTAGGATGATCTATAAACATTCGACCAGAAGCTATATTCCACCTCATAATGACCAATGATTTAATGTACGAAGGTCATCGTTTATTTTCTACGATGTCAATTCGACAGATCTTATGGCAACTGTAGTCAGAAGAAAGAAAAAAATCTCGAAAGATCGAGGCCACCAGCATGAAAATTGTGAGAGCAGAAGCTGCTGCTAGATTTAACAATGGAGCTATATATATATGCTATATGTTATTGGTTAGAGGGTTGTATTTCTAGAACCTTATTTAGAGCTGATAACAAATGAAACACTAAAGAAGCAGACAGAAGCTGCTTCTGCTTAATGTAATAATTGTTAATGTAATAATAGATTACATTAATATATATATAATTTAATCTATTTATTTTTATTATTGCAATCCAAATATTCAGATTTAAGAGTTTGATCTTAATTGTGTTATTCATATCTGTATATTGCAGTTTTCTTGTTATCATGAGTAAACCACATTCATTATTTTTAAATTTATTTCAAATAACTGCCTTGTTATAAAAATATTGTAAGTGGAACGAGATCATAGTTGTTAAATAATTAGTATCATTTTTTTAATTATCTATTTATATTAAACATATTTATCATTTTAGAGATATTGATGTACCATATCTTTTTCTAGTATGTTTCTTGAAACTTGATTTTTGATGAAGTAAACATTTAACGTTTACTATGTGGTTTCTAGTCACATAGCAGCAAGGGAGTCTAGTGAAAACTGCGTCATGCTGCTTCTTGCGAGGCACTGTATTCCTGATCTCATTAACAGAGCTGGCCTCACACCCAGAGACTGTACTAGGGCCAACCAGTACATTTTCGACCTCATTTCCCTTAGTATGAAAATGGCAATCATCCTCCCTGAAATACCACTCTTCCCTAGGATACTATCTAAGTAAGAGATTTCTTTCAATTTAGAAATAAAGTATTATTAAATAAATGATCATGGTGGCCATTTCAAACACGTGATTCAGAATGAACAAGAAAAGCACAAACGCTCTCATGTTTATAATTCAAGATGTTTATAATTTGTCTCAAGATTTAATTCTTGAGACACAATTAATTAACTAGTTGACCGTAGTTATCATTTTTTCACCTAGGAATAAACTAGTTTTTATTCAATTCTTGCAAAAATATATAAAATTATTTTTTAGGTTTACCGAAATACCCATCATCTAATATTGGAAATTTACTTTAAATTTTCATCACATGTTTTATGTCAGTTACTTGCTCATATTTAAATGATGTCTACCTGTTTCTAACAGTTAAGTAACTGCGTTTTCTGTATTTTTTTTTCTAGTGACGTGAGTAGAGGAAAGGAAAGGAACCCTATACAATGCGTTAATGAAATTGACGAAGACTTATTGCCGACTGACTTCACATACGTTTTAGAGAATTGCATCACAACTAATATTCAAATTGACCGCCGAATCACATCCCTTGTTGTAAGTGTGCAACTGAAAATTAACTTACATTAACTCTAGGTCTAAATAACAAACATCCTTTATTTTTAACATTGTTTAATACCTTCACTTGGGACTAAATTAATATAACATTAGATGAGAAAGAGAAAAAACTTGTTTAATTAAGTTTAAAATCTTGAAATTTTAATAAATTTTAGTTTTGTTATCATTATTGCAATTTAGCTTAAAATGTTTCAACTCTAACTTCCCGTTCATTAAGGAATTATTAACATTTTGTAATGCACAAGAATATCACTTAAAATTGTATTACCCTTAAGGTAGAGATAAATTCGAAGAAGCAGGGAGGGAGTATTCACTATCTCAATGCCACACTGTTGATAAATCTGATAATTTAAAGATAGTAACTTATAAGTGATTTTTTTTTATAAGGAAAACAAACATTTGAGGTAATTACATTATATGGAAACATCAACCCATTAAGTGAATTCCTCCCAGATGAGTGCCACCTTATATCTGAACTAATCTCTGCTACCATTTGTTGTTCTCCATCATGGGTACTTATAGACAAAATTGCAATATGTGTGATCTGTGAAGTTACGTAAAATATTGGAATGCCCATAATGACCAGAGAATCAAGTGGTACTTAAAAATTAAGTAACGAAGGAATTATTAATTAAATTAAATCATTTTTTAAATGTTTGACAATTCATTTATATTTAGTATAATATTTAGAGGTTATAGTATCACCAGAAGAGCAGGACCAAATTAGTACTTGTTTTAGCATAAAGAAGGAAGGATAATTACAACTCATTTATGCCTTCATATGTTTTAAAATTACCGAAATGCTGTGTGATAGCTAACAAGACCAATAACTATAACGGCTAATGAGAAAATTAAAGAAATTAGTCTTGTCTTATTTCATAAGCATTATTTGTTAGCAGATTAATTTTTAAATTTTCTCATTGAGTAAATACCATATACCGCAACTAGCTGCATACTGAAAGAACGATATGACTGTTCAATGTCCTTTCGGTTTGTTGTTCTCAAAATGTTGTTATTAGAAACCAGTTAGCAATATGGAAGCAATACATCACGAAAATGAATTCTGAAGACCTCAAAACCTAAAAATCCTATAGATTTCAAAAATCTCCTTTATGACTATACTTTATAGGTTCCGTAATAACACAATATACTTTCGTTACCTATCAAACAATACATGCATTACAGACAAACTATGGGTCATACATGTTTATTTTCATTCTACAATTATGTAACCGTATCTTCACAATAAAACAATGAAGGATGTCATATCGCTGTCAAAAAATTCATGTTATCACCCTAAAACGCTGAGATTTATTATACACACGCATCATAACTTAAAATTTTCAAGTATTTACTACTTTATGCAAATCAAATTAATTCCTTGAAAGATCCTCCAAATATTTTTAAAATGTTTTACTAGTCTAATAAGTTTTGATATTAATGTAAATAAATTCTTCCAATAGTGTCAAATTATAGAATTTTTTTTTCGTAACATACTATCTTTAGGAAGATGTTACAAAGAAATTTTAAATATACTGATGTTACTAGTTTAGTGAGAAGAAATTCTTTTTGATTTGAAAACATACTTACTGCCATTTCTATTTGAAGCAAGTTTACTGAACTATACAACTCATCCTTCCTAATGGAGCTATTTTTGTGTTCAATTGCATTATGATCCGACAAACGGTGCAAGCAATACTGTGATTTCAGTTTTTCAGATTCAATCTTAAGTCTAAATTTGTCAACCGATTTCTGCTGTTATCGAAAAAATTGGGTGCCCCCCTCCCCCCCACAGTTAATGTAAATATCAGTTTAATATTAACTGTAGCAGGGGCCAGGTTAGCTCAGTGGTTAATGTACTCACGTCTGAACTGGTAGGTCCAGGGTTCGATACCCACCTGGTCCTCGATTTATTCACACTGGAGAATATCTGAATTTGTAATTCATTTATAATTAATAATAATACTAATATAATTTATAGTAATTCATTTATAATGAGTAAATCTGAGTACGTCGTCCCTCGGAGAGGACGTTAAGCTGTCGGCCCCGAGCATCTACGATGTCAGGCACTCGTTAAAGATCCCTACTTTAAATATACTTGACTTAAGCCAAATTTAGGACTCCCAATGTAGAATCACCGATCAAACAAAAAGATCATAAGAGGTTGACGTTTTAACCCGCTAGGATCGTCTTAAACAATTAAAAAAAACTATTAACTGCACAATTACAGCTCTCTAGATTTAGTAATTCAGGAGGAAAAAAAGAGTTAAAAATTGTGTTAAAAACACAAAAAGAACAACAAAATGGTTCAGCACTATCATTTTATCTATTCTTTTTTATGGAAGGATGTTTTTTTATTTCCGTTGCAGTATAAACACTGTGAATTAAAGGTACTTATAATTAAATTAAGTACAGAAACTTAAAGGTTAGGATCGTTTATATAACTGTGTATAAAATACCAAACACAGTGTGCTGATAAATATCAGAAAATAGTAATATAAATCCGGTATAGTAAGAAGAGGCATATTCAGATAATGAAGAAAAAGGAAGGATTCTAGGAATTCAAATAAGTAAAGAACAACAATGCTTTAAGGTAATGCCTCCTCTTTTCAATTCCTGAAAAGGAGAACTTTCTGATTAAATCATTCATTGAAAAATATATTGGTTTAAGAACGCAGAGTTAACTCAAACGAAACATAAGTATAACTCCTAAAAACAAGTTGAACACCTTCAGGTACTTAGATAAGACAGTCGAGTTGCTCAGCGCTGTTTTTTCATAATGTTATACCACAACAATGATTTTCAACCATAGTATCATGAACAATGATGTATTGTGACTCACTTTAACTTTGAACCTCCTTCGATTTCATGCAACTAATTGTAAGAAGTAATTTTATTACAGCAAACAATAAGTTGAGTTGTTATATCATTGCATCTCTGACACTGTTTTGAAGTAACAACCCGAGCTATATTATACTCTTCTACTTATTACCTGGGAATGTAATATAGCATTTATCATGTATCAATGTGCCGTAGTAATTTTTGTAGGTTAAACAGTGTGCCCCACCTCAATCAAGATTCAAAAACAATAACATAGAAATATAATACAGATTAGAAGGCATTCATTATAAGGACGAAGAGTTGGTGCGAATCTTGCAGCGCATTTCGTTCATGTCCTTAGTAATTCAAGAACTACTTTTTGTTATTACTTCATAATTCAAGAAAGGTGATCCCATTGAATTACTCGATGTTATAATACTGAAGGTCATCAAAAAACCTAGTTACATGACAGGGACATGACACCCACTATTGTTTTATTGTAAGGATTCTATTAAAGACTTGTAGATCTTGTAAATTCTATTAATTACTTGTAATAGTAATAAGTATGTATGACACATACAGTTGTAAGTTTGTAATATATGTATGGTGTGATAAGTAAGCACATTCTATAATTACGGAACCAATAAAGTATAGCCATCACGGAGGAGAGATTTTTGATATGTTTAGGATTTTCAGGTTTTGAGGTCTTCAGAATACATTACCGTGATATATTGCTGACTGGTTTCTAATAACAATATTTTGAGAACACCACAATTCAAAGTGACATTGAACAGTCATATCGTTCTTTTGGCATGCAGCTAGTTGCGGTATGGTATTTACTCAATGAGAAAATTTAAAAATTAATCTGCTAACAAATAATGGTTATAAAATATGACAAGACTAATTTCTTTAATTTTCGCATTAGTCGTGCAGGTATTGGTCTTGTAAGCTTTCACACTGAATTTCGGTTATTTTAAAACATGTGAAGGGATAAATAAATTATAATTTAATTATAATCATTATTATTATAATATAATCTTAATATATATATTTTATATTTATATATTTTATTATATATTATAATAAGGATAAATGAATAATCCTTCTTTAAGCTAAAAGACGTACTAATTTGAACCCGGTCTTCTGGTGATAAATAAAGCTCTAAATTTCATATTTCAGTGGCATGAATTTTCATATATTCTTAATGAATGATTTAATTTTTGTTATAATGAACAAAATCGATTTTGGCTCTTTAATAACATAAAGTCGTTAAATTGGTTGTCTCATGAGTTTGATAATGCTTTGACCATAAAGTTTGATAGCAAATGTTCACGATTACAGCATCGCAATGAATCTAAAATTAACTTGGCCGTCAGTGGGTTTGGTAATATACTACATATTAGTTATAGTAAAGCGAATTAATGCCACTTTAGATTTTATTTTAATATTAACTACTTGGCTTCATTGGGCATTGTAGTGCTGCCTTTTATAAATATATGAATAACTGCTATAAATAGATATATAGAATAATACTTGCTATAAGATTAAAAAACATGTATAGAATATAAGCGAACACATAAATGACACTGCTTTAACAATTGACAGACTTTAGGATTCTCTTAATATCTTATAGATGATTAAATAAATGCACATAAATGTATATATATATGAACCACAGGGTTTTATGTTCCAGTAACCCATGATTAATCGTTACAGGTACTACATAATTTCAATAAAAGTGTATTTAAGATACCAGTATCCATGCTAATATTTTGTATAAACGATAATATATTAGATCATTGACTACAGTAATAGTATAAATTATATTTAGAATGTCTTAGTGCTTAAGACATTCTAAATAAAGTGATTATTTAGAATAGTCTAGATAATGTCTCGTAAGTTTATTAATTTCTTTATTGTACAGTATTGTCTATTTTTTTAATTTATGTTTTACCCAGGTGGTGAATTCATGTAAATGAATTACTGACATACTAGTTACCTGACATACTAGTCAACTAGTAGCTGACATTTACTAGTTGCAAATTTGGAAAGTTAGAGTAGTAAATAATTTAGAAATAACTTGCTTTTAACACTTCTTGAACTATTATTATGATTTTCGGAGTTATGTATTTATTGCATTTTCTTGAGTACAAAATTAAGAAAGAAAAGGTGGAAAATTATAAGGAAAAGATAGCTAAGGTTACAAACAAATAGAAAACGTAAAAAAAAAGTTTGACTTATTTGAGTAGGATACGAGCCAGTTTCTTAAACCTTCTAAAACCTCCTACACTGGTTACTTTATTTATACTTTATGGTTGGAAATGTAACAGTGAAGAGGTTTCAAGAGGGTTATGTTGCATCTGGATAGAACTTTTGAACTAGTATGTAATCAAATCGTTTTATTAGGATATTAAAATATAAATAACCTTGAGAGTAAGATTATTTATCTTTATATAAATATAAACAAAAAATAATATGTTCTTCAGAATGCCTGGTTGAATAGAAATATTTTTGAGTTTTTCTTTTGAAAAAAAAAACAAGGAAAACTACCTCAATATATTTGCAATTCACTTTTGAACTCCACAATTAATATAATTATACTTTAAGATATTAATAACAAAAAGGACGTGCGAATGTCCGAAATAAAGTATACTATCTAAAAGTGAAAAAACAAATTATTTCTATATTTGCTTTTAATTGATAACGCGTTCATTAGCTTTGTCAAATGGTCACCAAAGCAAATTTATTATTTAACTAACTACTTCACCTATACTTCATTCATGGATAGTTCTCAGATGGTATCCCTAATTATTTCATTACTTAATTAGTGATTTAAATAATTCATTGAATGTTAAAAACCTAACTTATTAGTTGTAGTTCCTTGATCGATTTCGTTGTGGTCAGCAATTTAATTTGCTAAATCGTAGTTTTGACTTGTCATTTGTTAATGTTACCTGTGCAATTTCAGAATTGAGTCATAGTCATTCTAATTGCTCACCACTTGTTCTAAAGAGACATACCAATTACTTTTCATTATAATTTCCAAACTAAAGTTTAAAAAATAGTTAATTAAATTGTGTATATAGTATTTTCAAAAATAGGCTCACTGGAAATTGAAGCCCTATCAAGTGAGGGGTGAATATTTCTAGTAATGGGATTATGGGAATGGATGAAACACGATATAACATTTTTTAACCAATAAAAAATTTTTTAAGAGTCAGCTTTCTCATAACTTAACATAACGTAGAGAACCCTGGATGGGTATTTATGAATCTTACAGACTTTTAAAACACTTGACTCCATATTATAGCGTAAAACTTGGGCAGCCTGAATTAATCATTGGCCTATGAGTATTTTCTCGTGGGAAGTGCAAAAGTTAACATAACACTTATAGTTTATGATTGGTTGAACCGTCAATAGTGAAAATTGTAGTCTGTATACGATTGGTCCATTGTTTTTGGTTTCCAGTTTTCCCTGAACTTTAATCATGCCGTTCTGCATCGTTTTTCAAGCTATGAGTTCTTTTAATAGCATCATACGACGGTATATAACATAAAAACAATTCACTAACAGAAATTCAGTTGTATATGTTGGACTTGTTATCCTTACAAACCAGTGAATCGTTATATTTATATTTTTTGAAGAATAATTCCTTCAAAGAGATGAATATTAACTATGTATTTATTTTTTAGCCTTGCACATGTGAAGACAACTGCAAAGGAGGCCCTTGCATGTGTACCACCAACAGTAAAGGTTGCTGGTACGACAAAAACGGAAGGCTTGTTCCTGACTTTAATTACGATGGTAATACTGAAACATTTATTTTTAATTTCTACAAATAATTTAGGTTGTTATCAGTTTCTAATGTATTACCTAATGATTTCATAATTAGAGTAGTGTAGGTCTTCTACCTTTAATATGTAAAGTCTGGGTGGTCTTGTCGATATTATACCTACAACTGGTCTAGAGTTCATAACTCACTCTCATTGTTTTGTTTGTTTGTTTGGTTTTTATGTGAAGATGGAAAATTTCATCTTTGAAATATAAATCTGTTTCAAGTATATATTTATGAAGGAAATCACCACTAAAATAGTGAAATACATGTAAAATATTTTTAAAACACTTTTTGCAATCTTTTACTGCGTTTGATGGTGATTTTCTTTTTTATAGTGTGCTTCTTTAGATGCTTCTGCATATATCATATATATATATTCGTATAAATAGCTAGCAGATCTTTTAAATATGTATCTTTAAAACTAACCACAGTTTCGTCTTTCCCGATATTCTGTCTAATGGTATCGACCGACTCAACAAGTTTCCTACGAGCAGGGACAACTGAAACGTTAATCTCTTCATTAAAGAATTCAGGAGAGCACACTCGTAACGCCCTCAAAAACATATTTCTAAAAACATAAATTTTAACATTTTTTGGATGGGAAGAATAAAAGTGAACATATGCAAGTACATTCGTAGGTTTTCTATATACACTAAAGCGTAACTCTTTAGGTTACCTATGGTTCAGGACATCTAATTACCTCTTACTTTTTCTTCCATTGTGAATTTGATTGTCGGCACTAATGAATTTAATTTTATTAGGAAAGCATCTTTATTTATAGAATTAGGACATATGCATAGTCTAACCATTGGACAAGCCATAAGAAGCCGATCCAACCGAGCTCACAATCAAACGTATCGGGTAATTATCTTTATGTGCCTTGATCAACCCGTACATATAAACAATTATTTAAAACAATTTAAGCAATTAAACAATTAAATTAATTATTTTTTATTTAAACAAGTATTTAAAAATTTTAATTTTAGTTTTAATTTTTGGGCCTTTGTCAAGCTAGACAAACAAATTTTCATTACAGGGGCGAAGAAAGGAAAACGATGACAGAAATAGGAGTAGGTATCGCACATGGTATTCTTATTACTAAATTTGTGTTTTAGGCCCATTACTTGGAAAAATTTCAGGCTGCCATATTAAAAACAATGTTGATTTAATTTGAAAATTAAAAAGTGTCAACATGAATAAAAATTGTGGATTGATCAGTTTTGATGTGAAGTCCCTTTTTACCAATGTACCTGTAACTGATCTTTTGAGCTTACTCCAGGAGGAATTAATTAATTATTCCCTTCCCCTTCCATCTGCCACTATAATAGAGTTAATCAAGTTATGTGTAGAAGATTGTCATTTTCAGTTTGAAAATTTTTATATAGAAAAATTTGGGCTTGCAATGGGTAACTGCTTATCCCCCATCCTAAGTAATTATACATGGAATTCTTTGAAAGTAAAATGTTAAGCTCAATATTGCCTAGACATGTTAAATGATATAAATATGTTGACGATATACTATATATCTGTCCTAATTCTATAAATAAAGATGCTTTCCTAATAAAATTAAATTCATTAGTGCCGACAATCGAATTCACAATGGAAGAAGAAGTAAGTGGTAATTTGCCCTTCTTATATTCGTAAGTGTTAAATCACCTATTCTATCAAGATGTCCATATATTATTGAATCTGTTATATATATATATATAAAGATTTCACATAAACACGGGAAATAATAATCAATGATCAAACCACAGTATGGACTAAGATCTTTCAACCGTAACAAAAAGTCCTGATCCTGTCTCTGAGGAAGAACTCTTTCTTTCGTCGAAAGATCTTGGTAATTTTTCTGGTTTCTTACCATGGTTTAGACGTTGATTTTTACTTCGCTTGTTTATTGTGAAATCTTATTATTCATATTTCGGTAATGAAAGCAAGTTTTCTTTCCCCTTTTCATTTTACTTTGTGCTGCTATATACATTTAACGGGAGGGATAAGCATTTATTAATTGAATTTGACTATCTAATAGACCCCACCATCTCCATGAAAATACTTGATCAAATTTAATGAATTCAATTTATTATTTATAATTTTTTGAGGTTTTCTTTTTTTGTTTTGTTTTTTAGTTTAATACATAATAAATAAACATAGCGTAAGGTATTGTATGTTAAATTAATATGTAATTTGTGTTTGAGGTCTTTCTGTTTTATTAATGCTTAATGCCGGCTTGTATTTATAGATCCACCTTTAGTTTTCGAGTGCAATCCAGTGTGCAGCTGTAACAGTCTTACCTGCCTCAACCGAGTCGTCCAGAGAGGCATTACCGTTCCTCTTCAGATGTGCAAAGTGCAAGAAAAAAACTGGGGTGTCATCGCTCTGGATAACATTCCTAAAGGGACCTATGTCTGCGAGTCAGTAGTCTGACATACTAGATCATATTTTATTTATGATAAAATTGCTTTCCTCATAACTTTAATATGGTTATTCATATTGGATAAATCATTTAATTTTATTTTTATGAATTCATAGAAGGGGTTCTTGAAGATTTTGGTGATAAAGAAAACTCAACTCCTGATTATACGCCGACGTTTCGCCAAAAATTGTTTGGCATTTTCAAGGCTAAAAACAATTTATTAACGACATAAGTAGGGCAAAACAAATACATCCACGGAATATCAACCAATAGAAAACAAAAAAAAAACAAACAAACAAAATACAGTAACAAGAAAACCACAAAAAGATCATAAAATATCTAGTGTTATTGTTCATTATTTAAAAACAAACATTTGTTGTTTAAACCTAATTACTTATTATTAATTATTAATGCTTGAAAATTGTGTTTTGTGGTCTTTAATTTTTGTTGTCTGTTATTTTTTTTGTTTTCTGTTGGTTGGTATTCCGTGGATGTATTTGTCTTGCCCTACTATGTCGTTAATAAATTGTATTTTAGTTTTGTAAATGCCAAACAATTTTTGGCGAAACGTCGGTGTACTCGTATAATCAGGAATTGAATTTTCTTTATGACCAAAATCCTCAAGAACCTCTTCTGTGAACTTAATAAATCAGTGGTCCAGAAGTTATATCAATTTTATTTTTCTGGTTTATTCTTTTTTAATTTAAACAACATATTGTTTTATATTTACTTTAAATAGATATGCAGTTTTATTACATTATTATCCAAAACACTTATACATATATTGCTTTTATATTAAATTTAAATTTATATTAACATATAAATTAAATTTTTCTCCAGTACGTTTTCTTCCATGCATGTACTTAATTCATATCCAAATTTCAACAAATTTGGTGTATGTACTTCTACTAAAAACTATGGAAATATTTTTCAATTAAAAAAAATCAAAATGAGATATTTCTTAATCAAAAATAAAATTTGACTATATATATCTAAGAATAAAATCTGGGGTTGTCTGATCTAACTTTTCTATAAGTTTACGCAACGTCATAGTTATTGACTGATTAATTCAGTTAATTGACAATATATATTAGGTTAGGTTGCAGTACTCAGCCGTCCCACGAGTGAACACACATGCGCCAAAGAGTGGCCCCTTGTGAAACACTATCAGTTCTGCATTGGGAGTCCTATATTTTGCCTAACTCAAGTGTATTTAACTAGGGATCTTTAACGAGTACTTGGCCTCGTACAGGCTAGGGGCCAGTGGCTTAAAGTCCTCTCCGAAGAACAACGTGCTCAGATTTTTTTTCACTACTCGGTGAAAAAATCGAGGACCAGAGTGGGTATCGAACCTTAGATGTATTAGCCCAGAAGTGATAATGTATAAGACCATAAGCGGCTCTTACCCTACAATTTTACAACGGTTTGCTGGTAAATCCTATAAGATTGCTACAGAAATTCAAGATAATTAATAAATTTTCAGAAGTTTAGTCTGCAGCTTTAATTAAAATTCTAATTCTAAAACTCCGTTGTTAATGTCAGTAATGAATATATAATATATATGGCAAAATCACTGATGGTTTTTTAAATTTTGTAAGTTGAATTGTGACAATGAGAACTATTGAGGTAATGTTAACAAAGAATATGGATTAACAATCCACACATGATATTTTGTACAAATTCTAATCTTACAAGTTTGTTGTAAGATTCTCTTGTGTTTACATTGCTATTACGTATCACAAACTTATGATCTATTATTTCTAATAATTAGTTTCCATTTTCAAATTTCTTAATTTACTTGTAATAAAGACTTGGGATAGAACCGTAACGTGGGCATTGAGAGATTGATATGAACCTGAAAGATTGGCTGGTTCCTGAGTTATTTTGGTTTCGAGGCTGTAATAATAGTTTTTCATTTTTTGAATATTCCTACTAATGTTGAGCTGTTGATATCCTTTCGGATCATATTTTCATCATTTAATATCTACAAAATACTAAAATAAAATCGGGAACTGGGTCAGTTTTCAGGTTCAAATTGATCGGGCGAATAACGACGTTTCGTTTGTATTTAAAACCTTTTTCACTGGCCAAAATTGATGAGAAACCAATAAAAAATATATACACACACATGCATATATAAACATAAATATATATTAACATGGTTTAAATCAAGTATGGAGTATACAAAGAAAATTGAACTAAAATTAACTGATTTAGTAACACTATAGGGACGTACATAAATAAGAATTTATTAAATAATTAAAATTAAAAACTTTTACATTACAGGAAAGCTTAACAACTTTCACCGTGCAAAGCTGTCCAGTATACTGGTGTTAATATAATCACATTTATCCTATAATCAAGGATAGTCCTATTATTTATTTATTTCTTGAGGGTGATTGTAGTACTGCATCCTAAGAACTATTCTGTATATAGTACAGAATACTATACTATAGTATATATCTGTACTATAGTACTCCAGTTAGCTTCAACCCTCCAAGAAACTCAGCACTTTTGTTGGGTCTAACGGTAAAAGCTCTTCTATGGTTTTGTTGAGTGTCCCGAAGCACCTGCCTTTGTATAACACAGTGGCTTGACAATCAGCCAGCAGATGCAGCGGTGTTTCTTCCTCAACCTTGCAGAACCTGCACAAACCATCATTGCTAATGCCCATTTTCCGGAGATGGCCATTAAGTTTGCAGTGACCCGTTAGAAAACTGGTTAAAATCCTTAGATTATTCCTGCTCCTTTCCAGACAATAAAAACTTTGCCTATTCTCAAACTTATTGAGAAGTATCTTTGATTGTCTGTGAAGGATAGCCCTAATACAATCTAGCGAGATTATGCCAACATTCTTGTTCAGTAAGTACTAGTAGAAGTATTGCAGCATTCGTCTCATGCATTAACCGAAAGATACACTTTTACTTTTAATATATAAAGAAATAAATTAATAGAAAAGAAGGCTGCTAGAAATGTTATATATTACAAAGGATCAAACTTCAATTAATTACAGAAGTGGTGTACGGAACTTAAATAATACTTATTCAGTTATATAAGAAGTTGACTATGTAATAGATTTCTGAACTATATAATTTGTTGAAATATAGAATTAATACAATTTATGTCTACGTTTGCTTGCAATGCTACTACATCGCATTAGTGTGGTTATCATGATTAGTATACTGGATGGTTTTGTTGAGGTTACAAAATTATTTGTTAGTTCTCCAGTAATATAAAAGTTTAAAGTTTTAATTATTTAATGAACTCTCCTTCTCCTATTTAATGAAAACCCAACTGGGTTTTTGACTCTGACGAAGACCGCTTGTTACGGTTGAAAGATCTTAGTCTTGTTTTCCCATTTCTTATTGTGGTTTGATCATTGATTGTTATTTCACGTGTTTGTGTGAAATCTTTTTATGTGTATATATATATATATATATATATATATATATATATATACTTTTTCGTTGGAAATACGATCCGAAACTAATGGGTGCTCTGGCCATTAAGTGCATGGTGAGCTTTCTTGATAGGGATCTGGTGGTCATACCATTGTAGGAGAGTTTTTGGGTTTCAGAGTCCCTATTAGTACATGTATACTCGTACACTAGATTTGTTTCCTTTAAAGGTGGGTTTTTGACTTGTTCGTTTTTTTTTTTATAAACAGGCTGCTCATAGGTGGGCTTTTAAGTGAGAAGTGAGCAGTGTTACTTTTTCTTGCACGTTTTTGCTGCTGACATTATTTCTTACAATGTCTTTTAATAATCTTTCATCAAGCTTGTGTTGTTCCGAATTCTGGTTTTTATAATAAGAGAGAAGGAAATTAGTGAAGATAGACAAACAGAGTGCATAAAGATTATCATAAAACAAGAAAAAAGGAGAAACCTATTAAAAAACAGGTATCAGCTAAGTTTGGCGTCATTTTCAATAATAGATAGATAAGTGTATCATCGTGTATTGTTTCCTTTTGTATTTATTTATGTTGTCAATATATATAACGTTCAATGTGTTGACCCTCGTAATAGGCTTGGACTTGGTAGAAGCTGTAAGCTGATGAAACGTCAGACAACTATTTATTTACTTGTTTGTTTGGGAAGGTTTTTTCATTTCATTTGAAGTGCTAATTTTGTGCTAGATGGCTAACACATTTCCTTGTCGCTTCTAAATATACTGTATTCTCATTAATAAGTATAAGTTGCACGGTCCTTTGTTGTCCGTTGAGTTCAAACTTATTTCTATATTACGTTATTTTGATTTATGTCTGGTCTGACCTGAAAATTGTGTTTCCAGGTACATTGGTGAAATAATCTCTGATTCAGAAGCGGATACTAGGCATGATGACTCTTACCTCTTTGACCTCGACAACAAGGTATGAAGCAGTGTTTTTAAAAATTAAATTAAATCTTCATACTTTACTATTAGAAATTTAAGCCGATCCTTACCCTAATGAATAGATTTGATTTCTTCCCTAATAAATAAATACTTCATAATTAATCTGTTAACTGCAAATTCTATTATTAATATTCTTAATCTCACAATGGTCATTAAGGTCCGAGAAAAATATTATAAAATAAATAATAAAATTAAATATTTTTTGTTGATTGTATAAGCTACTTTGAAGTAAGATCTTCTTTGTTAATATATTACAAAAAACCCTGTTTCTAAACGTAAATAATTTTTAAATACTTTCACGTGTTCAACATGTTCTTTAACGCTTTTTCAGCGCCCATACTTAGAGATCGTACTCCCCTTTGTAGTTTACAACTGACGATAGTGTTACTGAACTTTGATTAGGCAACAGTTTAAGTATATGTGAGAGACAAGTGTCCGGTGTAGACGGGTATATTATTAAAAACAGCGTTGTTGATATATCGGTGCTTTGAATTTCAGAAACTGTAACTTCAATTATAATAAACTGCATTAATGGGTTGATTCTACATCGAGAATCTATTTTAACAAAAGGTTTTACCTTTTAAGTTTGTTATACCAGGGATTTTTAATAGTAGCTGACGTCATACAGGTTTCAGAATAATAGCTCCAATTGTAGTGCACATTTTCTATTTCCCACATTAGAAATGTAAAATATGAAGAAGATTGGAAACTCACTCCTTCAATGGTAATACCAAGCACTCTACCACTAAACACATCAGACATGGGTTAGACAATCATTAGTATTTATATATCCCTTTGAAGTGTTGGGGTAAAGGTAAAAGTCTCAGAGTGGTTTAAAAAAAAATATGTTAAATCAGAACATGCATAAAGAGGAATAACTCTTAACTGTAAACATCGAAAGGTATATAATATAACATCCGTTATACCTCGCCTCTTTGTGTCACAACTGTCTCCAAAATCTATAACTACCATTCAAGTTAATATATTGTACTTTGCTTTCTTTCCCATTAAAAAAAATGACAGCTTATTTTGGAAGAAAAAAGTTATGGCGTGTTGATTTTGTAGTCCCTGAGCAATAAATACCATTTTTTTGTAAATATAAAAAATCGAAATAGATTGTTAATGTTTTGAAATGTACAGGGTGATGTTGGTCTATCTCCAAAACCCTTGGAGGAGTTCGAAAAGAAACAAAAAGACAGTCTAGTGTAAGCTACGACTTAATTACAGCAGATACGGGATTCATTATATATTCAACTAATGAACAAACCACAATAAGAAATGGGAAAACAAGACTAAGATCTTTCAACCGTAACAAGCGGTCTTCGTCAGAGTCAAAAACCCAACTGAACACTAGATGCAGAAAACATCTGGTGAGGAGTTGAGAAGAGTGGGAGGTAAGAGTGGTATTTTAAAAGGGTGAAAGCACAGGAAAGGACTAATGTCCAGAAAGGGATGTTTGGGGAAACAAAGGAGTACAGTAAGAAAAAGTAAAAAACTATCCGCTAGCTGTCAACCCTCTTTGAAGTTTTTTCCTTTTTCTTACTGTACTCCTTTGTTTCCCCAAACATCCCTTTCTGGACATTAGTCCTTTCCTGTGCTTTCACCCTTTTAAAATACCACTCTTCCCTCCCACTCTTCTCAACTCCTCACCAGATGTTTTCTGCATCTAGTGTTCAGTTGGGTTTTTGACTCTGACGAAGACCGCTTGTTACGGTTGAAATATCTTAGTCTTGTTTTCCCATTTCTTATTGTGGTTTGATCATTGATTGTTGTTTCACGTGTTTATGTGAAATCTTTTTATATTCAACTAATTAAACTAGAAGGGATTTTTATTTAATAAATTTGCCATAAGCTTATATTTTAGTAAACTTCATTTAACTTTTTTGTTTTTCAAAATAAATTTATTCCACTGATTGTGTGGGTTGATAATGTTACAAATGATTTTCTTCCATTATACCAGGGGTTAGGTGATGTAACAACTAACGTCTTTATCTGTAGGAGGTTCGACTATTAGAAGTCGAAAACCCTATATTTTTCATGTGAATAGAAATCGGAAATCTTTATCACTAATGGAATCGCGTATATTTTAAACTAGACCTGACCAAAAATAATGTTTCTAAGTGCTGTACTTTCACTTTAAATGTATTTCTTTTATTTCGCTATCCCCGTTAAACATGAAATTACGTTCCCTGTTTATAATTTCTCTAAAAATTCATTTAAATATACATTGATTGCTTTAGTTGCTCTCCGATAGGTATGGAAATATTTTTTTGTGGTTTATTTCGTCAGATCTAATATGGTGAAAACAATGTGAATGTTGTAGGAAAGTGAGTCATACTGCATTGACGCCAGGTGGTATGGTAACATAACACGCTTCATCAATCACAGCTGCAGACCAAATCTGTTCCCTGTTAGAGTGTTCATAAATCACCATGATTTGCGTTTTCCCCGAATCGCCTTCTTCGCAGCTAGAGATATACTTGCTCACGAGGAATTGGGGTAAACTTTCATCCACGTTATCATTTCAAATATTCAACAATTAGCATGACTCTACATGTTTTTCATTTTTTTTATTGTTTTCGATAGACTTATTAGTTTGTCTAAATCTGAATCCTATTGTGTGTCATACTTAAGTTTATTTATTAAATTTATTACCTTACTTGAAGAGCGCAAGATTTTTCATCTTCTCCGAAACAATGTACTTAATGCTAGATTGCAACTTTAAAACCAGTTATATTTACAGATATGTAAGAATATTGTAGTTTGTTTAATGTTTTATTTAGGAAAAAAAGATTAACTATTTTGTGAATTAAATTAAACTTTAATAACTTCGACCTTTTAAAATATTGTTCTAAATAATATTTAATCAATTTTTTAATACTAACAAAGTGAAATAAAAATTTAGCTAAAAAGAAAGAACTCTTAGGAAAAGTTTCTGTGCTCCAGAATGTAAGTTCAATTGTTTATCTTTCTTGTGATATTTAATGTTCAAATATTTCCTAACGTAAAAAAATAAATAAATAAATATTATTTTTTTTATAGAAAATGTTAAGTAAATTAGTTTAAACCATTAAAAATTACCTTTATAAAATTTATTTTTAAAGCACAGTTCAATTCGATTCTATACTACACATTTGCCCACTCGTCATCATCAGTTAAAGAATGTCAATCATGCCACTTCTTTTCTTGATGTCGATGACTGTTGAAATATATAGTTGAGCCATCCCATTTTTTTGATGTGTTCTTCTTGTGTAATTTAGTATTTTAACAACACATTAGCCTACAAGATATATTATTATTACTTCCTGTAAGTGGAGATATCCTTGGCAGGAATATCATTTAACCCATAATAAAGGTGTTTATTAGTTTCTTGCCATTGTATGAAATTAATTATGAAGCTCAGTAATGGAATAGTCGAAACAAGAATTATAGGATTGTGAAAAGGTTAAAGAAAAAATATTAATCATTACAATATTTATCTTTTCAGATTTGATTATGGTGAGAAGTTTTGGGTGATAAAATACAAGTCTTTCACGTGTTGTTGTGGTGAAGAGATATGTCGTTACTCGAACGTGACCATTCACCAAACCCTAATGAAGTATAACGACCTCAACGCTGAGAAGGACGAATAAACTGCTCGCATAAGAGTTACCTAGTCTCCTCTCATTGTCACTTCGTACCCACATTAGTCAACTTAGTGAAAAGTCTAAACTTTTAGTTTTTAAGAGCTTCTGCCAGTTCTCAATATGTTCCTCATATTTATAAATGTTTTTCTTAACATAACAAATCCTCTTCTCGTAAACTTCTCTTTCATTGTTTTACTTATTGGTTATTAATTAAGGTATGTAACCTAACTATATAATTGAAGTACCTTATCCCTGTTCTTTGTAAATGCCAAAGTTTATCGATCACATTGTGTTGGATATAGCTCTGTATCTGCTTTTTTGCTGTAAACAGGGAAGTTATTCCAGTTTTATTCACTAATATTTAATAATATTAAATTGAAAAATATTAATATTAACCAAACAAAAGAATTCGTTTATATTTTATGAGTTGCAATTTCGACTCATCTGCAGTAAAGTTGCTTTCTAAGTTCCTTATTTATTTATTTTCTTTATATCATTGGTAATGGACAAGTTAGTTTCTACCAAAGATAGTTTTTTAACTATAACTGCTCAAGTTGGTAACTTTGTAATGTGTTTTTTTTTCATTGTAAATTTACTATACAATAATGAAATTTTAAAGCAGACTTTTTTTTTTTAATTGTTAATACAATTACAGTTTTTGTTGCGTTTGAATTTCAGATTAGTACATTTTTTGTGCTTTAATGTAATAGTACAAAATAAATGTGTACATATTGATACATGTTTTGGGATGTAGCTTTCCCGGAGCATACATGTTAGACTCCTGGTTTATTCAGTAGTCGGTCTTTGTAAGTATCTTTCAGCTCAGAAGTATGACCTTCAATGTTAGTGGAGTCAGTTTCAAAACTCATCTTTTTAAATATTCTAGATTTATATATCCCCCATTTTGTTAAAGACATTTTACTATTCTATTAGGTTAAGTAAAAATGTAAATTCAAAAAATGAAATTGTTTTTATATTTATTTTAAAGTGGTTTCATAATTTTTTAAGTTATTTATTTCGTATGTTTGAATAGTTAGCGAAAGTAATACACAACTGTCTTCAGTAAATATGTTTAAACTTCAATAGTATGAAATGTCTTTATGAATATTAGAATTAATTAATCAGGAATAAATGTATTCTTAATCCGTTTTAAGTAAACAAAATTATTAGTTAAGATCTGTAAAGGAAGATAATTTTTATGAAATATAAAATATATAAAACTTAAAATTCAGTCATGAAAATGTTCTATAATTGATTATTTGTCTGAAGAAAGAATATATAGGGATGAGTAATTTAAAGTCCACGCAAATTGTAGTGGTAAGAAATTCACAAAGGCCCTAATTCAACTTCAAGCTCCTTCAAGTGATGTAAGTGTACTAGGAAAAACTCCCGGACACTTGGTCAGTATTACAAATGTTTCCTCCATATCATATTGCTCTCTGGACAACCCATTCAATTAGTAATTATAAGTTGATGTAATTGTAATGTACAAAAGAGGTTTTTTTTTGTTTACATATATATGTGTGGGCAGTAATGATCACAAACAGAATATTCATATTCAGAATAACAAAAAAAGAAAAGAAAAAAATTATAATGTTACAGATAGTCTTAGATTAAAACCATTGTTTTAGATTCAACAGAACTCAAATATGTTTGGTTGAATACTGCCTCACAACAGGGTTACCCGCAGCTGTAGTCGTTTGATAGCATAAATTTCGGGAAGATTTTAGCGAATTAATATTTTTTTCTATCTTTACTTTGATAGTGTCAGTTATCACGAATTTTCATTGATTTTATCTACATCTGAGATACATACCTTAAAGATCCATATACCTTTAACAACTAATAATATTTAATTAGCAAAACCGTTGAAACTGTAATTTGTTGTTCTGAAACCTGACTTGTATTTATAACTCTGTTTTATTTTTTTTTGTCTCATCTTTATTCATTTTTGATTGTTTCACCATATATTTCAACGAAAGTCAGATCTTGAATTCGAGCTTTTAACTATATTTAATGAATTCTGCTTCTGATATTAATACTGAATTTAATCTTCCTCTTCTTTACTCATTCTTTGTTTCTTCTGTTGTACTTATTAACAGAAACATCAAAGATAGATATATAAGTATGTCATCAATTAAATTAACAATAAATCGCTTTATTTTAAAAAGAGAAGGAAAGAATTTTAAGGTATTTCGATTGCTGACGGTCATGTAACTGGAAAAAGTGGCATTATCCTTTATATCTCTCTCTATATAAAGAAGATTTCATAATAAACACGCGAAATAATAATCATCGTCCAAACTAAAATAAGAAATGCCACAAATTATGAAAATCACAAAAGTATTTTTTCTCATTTCTTATTTTGGTTTGGACGTTCATATATATATAAGAAATAAAAACACAAGGAAAAAAAGAAAACAATAGAAAAAATTCTCTGAGGCCTTTCAATTTATGTCATCAGATCTTCAGATTTTCTGATGACATAAATTGAAATGCCTCAGAGCATTTTTTTTTAATGTTTTCTTTTTTTTTCCTTTTGGTTTAATTTCATTGATTGCATCACGTGTTTATTTGTAATTTTTCTGCATATATATACACTTTTTCGATGAAAATGCTATTCGAAATGGATAAATAGACTACAATGTACATAAAGAAACATAGAGAAATTAAAAACACAAACTTACAGTCTCTAATTTTAAGGTTGAATCGTCTTCAGTAGAGATAAGAGAGGGAAACCAAGCGCACTGGTAGAGAGACGGTTGGAGTCTCCAACCGTCTCTGTACCAGTGCGCTTGGTTTCCCTCTCTTATCTCTACTGAAGACGATTCAACCTTAAAATTAGAGACTGCAAGTTTGTGTTTTTAATTTCTCTATGTTTCTTTATGTACATTGAAGTATATATATATATATATATATATATATAAGGGTATTGTAACTAGTTTTATTTATAAATTTCGTAATAGAAATGTGAAATAAATACATATGCATAAACGACAGTATGGTATACAGTTTTAAAATGGAACTCAGATCATGTAGCCAGTAATGGTCACAAACTGGCTAAAGTCACAAACAATATTCTGTCAGACCATTCTGTTTGTGACTCTGCAAACCATTTAGTCCCTGATCTTATCGAAAAATGTTTAGGGCCTTGTAGAAAGATGTTCGTACCGTTTAGAAATTTTATACTGTAGTTTATACGTTCATACAAGTAATTCAAAGTTTCCTTGAACTTTTATCTATATTTGTCATTTCTAAAGTAGTGCAATCACTTATTATATGGTATTTACTCATTGTAGGGTAAAAAGTTAATGAAATGGTCTCCACATATAAATTTTAAATTGTTATATTTGGAGACCATTTCATTAACTGTTTATCCTACAATTCATCATTTCCTTTGATTATGATTACTAATTAGATATGGGTTCAAATCCTTCCACATAGTAGCTTTAATTTGAAATAAAATATATGTGAACTATTTTATTAAATGATTTGAATTTTGGACTTCGATTTTAAAATGACGTATTAGTTATTTCTAAACTGGCATTTTTTTATTTTCGCAATCATTTTTTGTTTCACTGTTCCTCTTCTACTGGAATAGTTTTAAAGCAGAAGCAGTTTTTTTCCGAGAAATGCTACAGTTTTATTTAAAAAGAACTGAAATTTTCTTTTTTATTTAACCACTATTTGAGAAGATCAGGATTGTTTAGTTGTAAACTTGTTATATTATTTAAATATATTTCATAACTATTCAATATGTTATGATTCTGATATAGAGGGATAATAAATTACTGTTGTCAAATGTTAGGCCAAAGGAGCTAGTGAATGTTCACTTAGCTAAACGTGGAGAATCTAAGTAGATAGAGTGATTATTATATTTGACTGGTATTATTTTTGTACCAGTAAAATAGTCCTTTATATTTATATTGAAATAAATAGATGGAGTTTGTATGTCTTTTATATTTATCATTGTGTATTTTGCTGTAGAGAAGGATGTTTTGTTGCTCTTAATATTTTTTGTTATTTTTATTAGTTTAGGCATTTTTTAAGTTTATTGATTAGAGTGTTGTGATTATTTATATTTTAAAAATTGTTCTCTACTGCCATATGTGTCTTGTCTATTCATGTTTTTTTTTGTTTTATTGACTATTACTTTATATAATGAAGGCCAATAAATTCCGTTACAGTTTCTCAGATGTATATTTGTTAGCCTTTAACTTGGTAGTGACGTGATTATGAGCTCTGTAAGTTAATGAACAGAACCTGAACCTTAACATCCAGAATAGTGTTTTCGATATAGTGTCTAGTTAAAAGAAGCCTAGTAGTGATTTTATGTTAGTGAAATAATTATAATAATGCTGGCTGGCTGCGAGAGGCGATAGCCCGAACAGGTCACAGTTTACTACTCCTCCAGTCTACCCTGACCTTCCCAATTCCATTTGAGTCTGTAAGCCTTTCACCTAGTAAGTATTATACATCTGTTTTTACTTTAGATTTATATAACTTTGTTAAACTGAAACCTAATGATAAGCAATGTGTATGCCGAACGCTTTTTAAAATAGTTACAGTAATTAAAACAAATTTATCCTTAGAATTTTAAATTTAATTTAGTTGTTATACAGTTTATTAGGTTATGCTAGTTTGGTACAATCGACCCCCCCCCCCCCCCCCCCCACCTTTGGATTAAAGTGAAATGTTCAGTGATTGTGCTTTGTGAATGTCAGTGGCCAATTTAATATGGATATGAGAGCAAACCCAGCGTAAGTTAGCACGCAAATTGGAGGCAACTAGGAAAGAGGTTGGTGAATGCAGAATCTGCTGCAAAGGTCCTATTACCTTTCCTATTACTTCTTATTCCCTTTTAACACATTCATTTCACATTAAGTGCTCTGCTACATCTTTTCTTTTCTTTCCAAATTAGTTTACATCTTTTTGTTTTTCATATTCTTATTTTGTTCAGTTCTATGTACTCATAACAGTCTTCACTTCTTCTATCCTATTCTTCTCTTTTTGATATTTCATACCATTTATCTATTTTAATAATTTTATCTAGGATGTCACTTTCTAGCTCCTTTTGAAGTTGAATCCTATTAGTGGAAAGTTTGTTTGTGGTGTCGAATGTCTCAGTCTGAAGGTTCACTTTAACTAACTACACACACAGCTATATATATATATATATGTATATATATATATATATATATATATATATATAATCAATGATCGAACCACAATAAGAAAATGGGAAAACAAGACTAAGATCTTTTAACCGTAACAAGCGGTCTTCGTCAGAGTCTTGTCTTTCAACCGCTTGTTACGGTTGAAAGATCTTAGTCTTGTTTTCCCATTTTCTTATTGTGGTTTGATCATTGATTGCTATTTCACGTGTTTATGTAAATCTTTATATATATATATAATAATATATATATATATATATATATATATATTGTTGAAATGTACCGCAGCTTCGGTATTAACGACTTTTAAACTGAGCTGTTCCAGTCTCCTGACAGTCTTACGAATATGAGGTGGTAATTCCCAAATGAGTTGTCCAAAGGACATTGACACACTTTTTTTAAAACACTTTAATAATTCAAATACAATTGAAAACTAACATAACTTACAAGACCATTGTATACAAGCTTTCGACTATTCTATAGTCATCTTCAGGTAGGTCTTAGGTAGGCAGGTACGTAGGAAGGGTCTTTATACGTTTTTGAAAATTTAAAATTTTTAAAAAACAATCAAAGAATTTAAACAATTTTGAAATAAACTAAAAAATATAAATAAAAGTTAGCAGGTCTAAACAAGTTACCAAATTGAAAACAGTTTGTCATCCTGTCGTATAAGTATGCCTCCAAGAAGATTTGCTGCCAACCTATACTATATATATATATATATATATATATATATATATATATATATGCAGTATTATGTAAGTTTTTATGACGGCTAGGTTTTGGAAATAAACTTCTCCTTGTGTCAACGTTTCGATGTATTTTACATCATCATCATTTTACATTATTTTACACAAACTAAGATAAGGCTACAATATTTTCAGCAGCTATATACAATGTTAATGTGAATTGCTATGCTAACAATAAAAACTTCAAAATACTTGTTTACTTATAAAAATGGTTATATAGCTTTTATTTGGCTATTCTATAATATATACCAACTGTTTAAGATGCACCACTCCAAGGTAATCTTAAACAATAATAAATAATACCACATAATATATACCAACGGTTTAAGATTTCCTTGGAGTGGTGGAGTGGAGTGGAGTATAATTACTACTAATATATATTAGTATATATATATATATATATATATGACAAGATTTTACAAAAAAAACATGATATAACAACCAATGTTCAAATCACAATAAGAAATTTGAAAAAAAGACTAAGATCTTTCAACAGTAACAAGTGGTCTTCGTCAGAGTCCAAACGCAACTAAAAGACAAGATGCAGAGATATCATGGTGAGGGGATAAGAGAAGTGGGAGGGAAGAGAAGTATTTTAAAGGATCTAAAGTGCAGGAAAGAACAATATTCTTGGGAGGGATGTTTAGGTAAACAAAGGAGTACAGTTAGAAAAAGTAAAAAAACTATCCGCCAGCTATCAACCCCCTTAGATGAGGCTATTGCCCTATCAAGACTGAGTCATGTTTGAAAAGCCAGTTACTAATGTTTATAGTATTAGATCTTTTAAATTGAGTCAGAGAGGATTCGATAATATTTCTTAACAATACCGATTTTTCATAGGTAATAAATTTAGCTCCGGTCCATTAAATATTATGATTTTCATAATTTATTATTTAGGATACGATTTAAATTTTGTTTATAAATGTAGAAATTTAAATTATTTTCAGTATGGTAAAGGTTTTTGTAACACCGAAAAATTAAATAATATAGATATTGATCATTTAAATATATATATAAAGGAATGGTATACAGAATACAGAACTACGCTATGTTGTTAGTGTACTTGAACGTTTTGTCGAGTCTTACACCAAACTTATATAAGATAATACTATAAAAATTACTTATGCCTTCAAATCAAAAGTAACTGTAATATTAACCCCGATATTAGTCGCATCAATGACACGTTTATTGTAACTGTACTTGTAAAACAGAAGTGAATAGTATTTTACGCGTTCAGTCTGTAAACGGATCCTTTATAAAAGTTGGGGATCACGGTGTTGAAATATTTGTCTGTATACATAATCGATTAAAGTGATTTCTAACACCTTTACCTGCTATTAAGAAGAGTACAGAAGAGTAAACGGTTATGGTTGCACTTAACGATCTTGCTAACAAACTGTAACCTTTGATATCCGGCTGAATAGCCCGGCAGGAGAGTAAAAGAGTAAAGACGATAGCAAGAGGGAGTATCAGTGAGAGTGTGTAAAGTAGGTTGTGAGGAGAAGGGAGCGAGAGTAACAAGAAGACAGATCAGAATTAAGAGACTTGAGTCAGTAGGAGAGTCTTGAGAGAAGGGAACAAATTGTGTTTGAATAAAAAGAGTTGAAGATTAATTGGATTAGGAGGGTGGTTGAAGGCCTAAATAATGCCCATTCGATAAGCAATGTTCCTGATTCGAATCACTTTCTAAACGACTTTTATTAGTCATCAATTACCAAAGAACAAAAGATGATGAAAACAAAGTAGGTTTAAATATTAACAGTTAAAACAAATGACGATCAAATAAATTTAAGAAAAGTAGTTGGAAATAAATATCTCACATTGACTTGGACTTGGCAGATAATGACTGAAAAGTTGGATTGGTTAAGTATTATAATTACTAGTAATATGTGTCAGCATTGGCTCATGGTAGTTACTTTAAGCGTGCATCGCAATATCATCATATTATCTTTGATGGTATTGATTCCATTGATACTTACATTTATTTTTTTATTATTATTTGAGGGTGGCATATCACTGCGTCTTAAAAAAAACTATTGTAATTTCTCTCTTTTGTACTAAAGTACCCCAGAAGTTAGCTTCAACGCAATCAAGAAGCGTAGCACTTTTGGTGGTTCCAGAGGTAAAAGTTTTTCTATGGTTTTGTTGAGTGTCCCGAAGAACCTAACGGTGCAGCAAAGTTGCCTTACAGTCAGTCAGGAGGTGCAACGGTGTTTCTTCCTCTTCTTTGCAGAATCTGCCTAAACCATCATTAATACCATTCAGGATCCCTACGTTTCGGGAGAAAGTAACTTCCTTTCTCCTTCTTTGGAACAGTTTTCTTCGGGTCCTTCCGTGAACTTGTAGGAGGTCCTAGTTAGTACTTTTGGATTCTCTGCGCTTCCGGGGGATGGTCTCCGGACTTCCTTCTCCTTAGTATCATACAGGGGAAAATCCCTGTATCTCTATCGGTAATATTTCTCCGCTCCGGCAAAGCACCGCATACCAGAGTAAGGATATTTACTCATGATGAGGCTCCGTTCATAATGCAGTAATCCCTGTATCATCCATCCTTCGGTAGGGATCGCATAACACCTTAGATTGGGGCTGAGATAAAAGGAGGGGATTTAGGGATTAGAAAGGATGTAAAACGAAGGTGGTCAGGCCCAGCCCTTGATCACCTTCTCCTCCTCTTTCGTTTGTCCCTGCATAACAGGGTTAACAGGGTAGCCTCGTGAAAGCCGAAAGTCGGAGTTTAGTGTTAGAGGCGCTTAATCACTCCATACTACCCTTACATTTATGATTACATCATCTACAGGAAGTTCCCTTAACTACTGGGGTGAAGACACTACTCCCTGTGGAAAGCAAACTTAGCTTTAAACATTTGATTCATTCATTCTGAAATATTATAATTATCATCCTATTTACTCCTCTATTCATTTGATATCCTGTTCCATCTTCTCTGTATATTAATTAGTTTCTTCTATATTCTTGATGTTACAGAATCCAGGAAACAGAGAAAATAAAGTATTTCTTAGGTGGCTTATATATTATTGATTCCTCAGTATTTGTATATAAATTCATAAATACATTCTTATATATTAACTTCAAATATAACTTAATCAGAAGTTTGTTAACACTAGCAATGTGAGTGTAACTTAATCGAAATAGGTAGCAGGCATTTCAAATTAATTTAAATGCAGATCAAAAGATTGGGTTTTTATATCTTCTAATGATAGTCATAATCATTCATAATTTCGTTGTTGCTCATATTTATGAACTACCTGACCTAACATCACTCTACAGCAAGAGTTTTGTTTTTTCATACTCAAGTTTATTTATGGTAAAACCATTAACAAGTGCTTAACATATTTAATCCCTGAATCTGTGAATTTATGTCTCTGAGAAATATCATGCTCAAGATTTCTTTAGAGAATTTCGGGATCTCTAAAAAAAAAGTGGAATCTCCACTGTAGCGAGTTGATAACGCTTACCCCTCAGCATGCTTAAATCTATTCAAACCTTACCTTCAAGTAATTTTATATTCGATAAACAATTTTTTATTTTAACCAAGAAGAAATTATATAGGCTAAATCTGTATCTTGGGCAATGTTACAGAAGAGCCATTTGTTAGGAATTGGAATTGAAAGTAAACACAAATTCCATCTAAGAAAATTGATTTCTGCAGTATTTTGTTTTGTTAAACATCACTTTGATATATTTTTTCACTCTTATACATTGGGGTTTGAGTAAGGTTTTTATAAGCTAAACTTACCATTTTTTTAAATTCTAATTTCAATACGTTTATTTTTCTTATGGTGTAATAAAAGTATCTACCTTATTTCATTTTCAATTTTATATATAACTTAATAGAATGTTTTAGAAATTAAAAAAAAATTGTCATTCTCTTGTTTTGCAGAATCGGTAACCTAAGAGTAAAATAGTGCTAGGTGTAATCATCTGTAAGCCTTACCTGGAGTAGGTTCTACACTATATCTAAAAATGGAACATGATGGATGGATACATCAAAACAGGTGGTGGCTGAAGAAGAAATATTGGATCGGAGAACGAAGAGGTATAGAAGACAGTAGGAAGATGTCAAACTGACTACATAACTAAAGGTAAAATGGGGAAGGGAGTAGTAGCGAGTGATAGAGAAAGGGGACTGAAAAGCTAGGATGGAGTGAGAGAAGTTGTTCAACTGGGAATAGTTGAATCAGGTATATTATTGAATACACTGGTGAAATTAAGAAAACAAACTTTCTTTTGTGAAGGGAGTGCACATTGAGTGGTTTGTACAGTGCCTGTGTAAAATATCAACTAATACTATAGTTGAAGGGGCCAATGTCTAACAATTTAGACCAACAGAAAGGACCTGTTTGAAATACAAAAACAAAATAATTATTGTGAGGTACACTGTATAAATTATGAACAAAAACATAAGAGGAAAACTTATGCGAACGTTTAAAAAAAAATAATTTTTGAGGGTTTATTTATTAAAAAATTTTTTCATAAAAAAAAGAAAATTTATGTTACCAGTTATGGGGCTGTACCGTTCGGAAGAGAGTAATAAGATATTTTTCTCGCGGTAGGAGGTAATTTGAAAATATGCGATCGAAAAAATATGTCTAAGGAAAGAGACATGTAGATGACATTGAAAACGAAAATATATTTGTTGAGGAGGGGAAGAGCCTGCATAAAATTTGGAAATATATCTCTGAAAGAGAGGCAAACACAGTAAATAAAAACCAAATAATGTATTTGTGAATGTGCTGAAAGAGAAAATTAAATAGTACTTTTCTGTTTGTAGTGCACTCTCTCAACCTGAATGAGATGGCCTTTCGAAGTGAACATTTCTGGGTGCTACACTACATGACAATATTAATAGCATCATCATCTGCGAATTTGGATCAGCAGTATAGTTCTATGAAAATCCTGTGCAAAATATAAATAATATAATATTTCTGGTGGGTAATGCCTTAATAGTTTGAAAACAATTCAGGGGGGGGGGGGTTACAAATATTGTAAAACATATTATATTATGAGAGTAGGGGCAGTGTTGGAAAATGTGGTTACACAATTTGTTATATTAACTATGGAAAAAAAATTATTCAAACGGATTTATTCTGAGACACTCTTTTCAAATAATGAACAAATTATATTTCAAGGGGAATGCCAAATGATATAGAAAAAAAATATTCCATTTTGCTCAAAATGTGAACAGATTATTTCTGCGGAACGCCCTGTCTGAAATTTGATAAAGGAATAATTCTGATTTGTGCCTATAAGAATGAACATTTATTCTTTAGGTTCATTCTTTTAGGTTTAAGTAGTTATTACCCATATTAATGGAAAAATAATAAAGAAAATGATACATAGAGAAGTGTGAGAGAGAATTAAAAACTTGTAATAGTCTTTTTTAAATTAATTCAGATTTATTTAATTTTAATTCAAGGATCTACATTATGTTAATAAAATAATAATGTCACTGTTAATCGCTGTCTATTTATTAGGTCAATTAAATTAAAATAGTAATTAAATGAATACTTTTGACTTTCAAGAACATTTTTCAGTTATTATTAATGCAATACTTGAGAAAACACAACATACAAACGTGCGTAAATCAATTTGGATTACGTTGGGCGACTGAGTTGAAATGATGGAATCAAACAACAAATCGTTCCATTCTAGAGTCAATTGTTGGACTTGAATATGTAAAGGGAAAACTTTTCGTAACATCAAACTGATCAAAGAATAATAAAGAACAGGCTTTGATACAGTGACAAATCTTTTCTCGAGAAGTAGAGATCAGTCAAAAGTAGGACTCATATTTCAATTTTGTTTAAGCTTTCAGGAACTTTATTCACACTCTTATAAACCAATCTATACTTTAGAATACACTTTAAAACACTTCTTGTTTCGTCAAATGAATATTTGTGTGCTGTTACCTTAAATTTAATAAGCGTTTGTATTTAAACACACTTTTTAATGCTGACCTATGATTACTATTAATATTGTTTTAAACATTTTTTATTGCATTCCCTATTGCTTTTGTTTTAGCTCACATCCTAATTTACTAAACATCAATTTTATTTCATAGGATTCACAGAAAAAATTTCTAAGTCCATGTAAACAATGTAAATAAATGTAAAGAAATACGACAAGTATAGCATGTAAACTATTAGTCTAGGATCAATATTTAGTTGTTATAGCTTTATTAATATATGCAGTAATTGAAATTTCATGAATTTTTTTTAAATATGTTAATTTTTTGTTCAATTTTTAGCAACATTACATTCTTTTTTAATGATCCGTTTAGAGCTAAAAAAAAAGGTTTTAGGAAATAGAAAATGTACACTTACGCTCCCTTTGGTTAACTTAATTTTAAAAAACATTTCCTAAGTTTATCATCCACATAAATTTCTATTTTTAGATATAGTATCATTTTGATCCATTAAACAGTATGGATATATCGTTCTTACAAGCTTTCAAATTGAATTATACGTCAAAATTATTACATTTTATTGAAAAAAATTATTTCCTGTTGTTTTAAAAATCTAAGAATTTTTTCGTTTATTACCTTTATATCTTCAAAAATATTGCTAAAAGTTCATGATTCTAGAATTTGTAGTTTAGGAGAAAAAAATATCTGAAAAAATATTTTTGGCAAAAAAAGTTAGAAAATTAGTAAAACTTGGTTTTTCTTTCAATGCAGATTAAAATAAAAAATAAACATGAAGTGTTGGAAACACTTAGCTTTCTCTATGCTCTTTTGACTGAAATTTTCCGTTAATACTAATTATTTAAGATAGTTTATAACGTGTCATTACATTTTTAAGTAAATATAAAAGTATCAAATGATATATGGAAGTAAGTTCCATATGTAGACAAACAGTCTATACGAGATGCTTTTGACAATCATATTGGGGTGGTGACCTGTTGGGCTTACACTGAGAATACTAAATACAAAGGCTTTAAGGGATGAATGACACAGTTTGATGCGGAAGTTGGATGGGGGTAGGACTGAGATAGCGTTTAGAGTTTGCAACATTTTCACCAGTCTGACAAAAACGATTCATATTCATCGCACCATTGCTTTTACAATATTCCCTTATCTGTTTTTTCTTTCTTTTCTATTCTTTTTATAATGCTACCGTATTGAAAATATTCATAATAGAAATAAAGCTATTATTTTGTTCTTAAGTGCAGTTATGTTAAGGAAACAGATTGAAATGATCCAATTAGTTAATTGCTTCAATCTATTGCGGTAAATTACACATAACTACTTGAGTTTTTACACAAATCATTTCCATATCTGCTGGGAATCAGAAATATTATAACCAAGAAGTTTGATGTTATGTTGACTTATAGTAAATTTGAGTGTAGGCCACTCCAGATTTTTTTATCAAGGTATGTAGTTATTTTAAACATATAACATATTATGTTAATACTAGGAAAACATTTGCATATATCACGTCTAAATATCGCTAAATAACGTTAAAACCGTATTATTTACTGTAAATAGTAGTTATTCTTTTGATAAATAAGCTACCATTTATTGTAATAAAAAAAAGAATAATTTTTCATTTTTATTTAAATATTATTTTTTATAAAATTGTTTTACAAAATAAATTCATACACAGCTAGTTTGCATAATATAATGAGTATAAATTACAATATACAATTAACTATAAATATATCAATTGCAATTAAAAATATTAGTTCACAATAAATGTAATAATAAAAAAAAAAGTAAAAAATGTCTGATAATATTTTTAGAATTGAATGCTTAATATGATTTTCATGCTTTAATGAAAAGATTGATTGAGATATCAATTCATCATGTGATTCTGATGTAATTATGTTATTCTGACTGAACTAACAATAGACAAGTCTACAGTTACCCTTTTGGCCTTCTTTTCATTATCTTCAAGGAGGAAAGAAATTAGATGATATTAATCAATGAGGTTGAGACTGGAATATGCCAATTGGGGGCAGTTAGAATGGTCAAACGGGTGACATCAGATGGATAAGTAGAGGTCATCTGGGAAGACCTAGCTGAAAGCTAACCATTCTTTATTCGGAGCCAGCCAGCCGACTACAGACAATCCCCGGCTACTACCAGACCCGCCACAAACAATCCTTCACAGGTAAACACAGATTTTAAATAACCACCGCACTGAAATTTACTTCAGTATATATATTAAATTTTAAAATAATTCAGTTTTTGTTTTCTCACTAACATCATATAGATATACAGTCTGGTATTCTATTAATATTACCATAACTAAAAATAGTTCTGTGTCCAAGAAAATTTTTCAAAATTCAGTCTTGTTGATTCAAGAACCTCATTAGTTTTTTACAAATTTAATTAAAAAAATATGAAGACCTTATAAAACGTTCAATGGCAGCCAGTAATTTTACTTATATTGGAGATCTGTTTAACAGATTTAATAACAATATTTTTAGTGTAATGTCGTCAATTAAGGGATTCAACCCAACATTATAATTATTTAACATTTATGGCCCACATGTGATTGTAACTATTAAATATAATCTTGCGTAATATTATTTATAAGAATAAAAGTTTTTTTATTTATTGCTATAATTGACACTAGTTAAAAAATTAAATGCATTCTCTCCCGACTTTGGGAAACTTCTACGAAAAGGGTTGATTTATTTTATATTAAAATGAGAAGAGAGTTCCGTTATCTAATAAGACAACACACACCCCAGCTACCAGGTAAACTACTAAAAGTAATTGTAGTTTACTTTTGTTTACTCTGTTTCTGATATCTTAAGAAAAAGAATAATTCTTTGCATCAGAAGATGTTATTTTATATCCACCAGCCTTTTGATGAAAAAGAATCCATCAACATAACTTTTAACATTTTTGTGTCTTTACCATAACTATCTATTGTCCATGAACAAATCGTCTATTTTGGAAGAAAATTATGAAAACTCGTAAAATTATTATCAGAAACCATTTAATCCGAATTAATCGAAATTTCAAATAAAGCAGGAAATATTCTAATAAATTTCGTGTATAGAAGTAAAGGAGATTTCATATGAACAATTGTGAATGTAATTAGTTTCATTAAATTTTTAATTTTTTTTACTTTATTAAGTGCTTATAGATGAGAAACTTAAACAAATGATGTGTCAGTTTTCTGCATGTGTTTTGATTTTCTTTAAAGGCTTCTAATTATCACCTATTTGTTAATATTATTTCAATAATCTCTCTCTCTTCCACAGCACTCTATTAAGTGCATTTTCTATGGTTCGAAACTATGGTGGAAGCTTTCTTCTGATATCTCTTTGATAAATGTAATTTTAGCTTTAGAAATCTGAAATGTTGTTCCTTTTAATGCAGATGTAACGTTGGCTAACAGTTAGAAGTCCCATGATACTAGTTCATGTGAACGAAACGGCTTGTCAATACTGCCATGTTAAACTCATCTTACGAAGCAATGAAGTGTGCACCAATGTCCTGATGGGAAATCCATCACTTTGTTTTCCACTGTTAGGGTTTTTTATGACCGATTTTTTACACAGCTGTTTAAGGCTAATGCTGGTCGACTTTTAGCATCCTGTGAGACATACAGCTTATAGATCTGGAAAAAATTATGTCTGTTTTGAATTTTGATTGACTTATTGAAATTTGTTCAACTCTTAGTTAATGCATGTACTGAAGCCTAGTTTCAGAATCATAAGTAAAAACCAAGATTCATTTCATACTCTGAATCTGTTTTCGCAAGGTGTTTAGGTCTTTTCAGTTGTAATTTCAATTGTATCCACTATTTATTTCTTCTTTTCTTGCACTCAAATATGTTAGCTTCAACACAATTTTCTTGAGACATCATTTAACACTTTCTACCGTTTTGGAAATTATGGCAGACATTATTCAACAGCTCTAATCTATTAAATCTAATACTAATACGGAATATTATACTCTTCTCTTACCTAAGTTGAAATTCCATTTAAAACAACAATACTGTGTAAATTTCAAAAAAATGTTGACAATTCATGAATGCTAAGTTTATGAAGAAGTCATTTAAATATTATTAAATTACTAGTTCATACGGAAAAAGCCAATTAAACAACTTAAAATGACTACTCCTAACAACTAATGAAGTTTGTAAATTCCTCCATTTTAGTAAACAAAACTTTAAATTTCCAAAAGAAAATGGTTGGACCAAATCTCAAACTCTTAGTTTTGATGAAAGAAATAAATGTCAAACATTCATTAAATGAACCTAGACTTTACCGCTGATAAAAGACCTAATTCAGAACAAGACATTTAAAATAATTATAACTTATGAATCCGAACATATTTTTTCCCTTATCTTTTCCACATCTTCAACCCGAATTCTAATAATGTACAAAATATCTCATCCTCATAAGAAATACACTGAAGTAGTTTCCAGTTATTTATCCACTAACAGATTTCGCCTGCCAAACATCTAGAATACAATATGTTTTCTTCAAAATCAAACCGACAATGATGGTGTAATTTCCTCGTTTAATTCTTAAATAATCCTTATTAATGAGAACCTATATTGTTATGCTTATCATTTTAAATGCATTACAATCTCAAACTAAACTTCTTCATCTTCTAAGTATTCCAAAACCATTTATATTATATAGTATCCTTGTTTTTACGGTCTGCATGCAGACTAGTTTGTTTTGATTAAATTGCAGCATTTGGAAGAAACTAGCTAAAACAAACCTTGCTTCTAGAAGAATTTTCATTTCATTTCAACCTGCTTACCCCGGTGTTTGAACGACTTGGAACTCGAACAAATCGGTTCTCGAATAGAGATGTTGAGAAAATTATGCCTCCAGAATTCGAACAGTAATCCCTGTTACTTAAGATTCAGTAATGTACTTTTAGTGGCTTATACACGTTTTTATAAAGAAGAACTTACAATATTTACAAAAATAACACTTCTATTTGATCTCAATGGGTTATTCCATCTCCATTTGTTATTATTATTATTATTCCATTAGGTTTTTGTTATGTGGGAATTAGTTTAGGTTTTCGATTAAATCAGTTGTCGACCAGAATTATGGAACAAATTATGGTCAAGAACTGAAGTACCATTATACTTCTGAAGAATTGTTCAAATTGTTCAATTTATTATAATCCTTCCTTACCACCAATTTGAACACCAACAACACTTACCATCAATTCATATCACATTTCCATGATCTGAACTGAAGACAATACTTTAGTTTTGTGTGTGCTGACGTAGATCTAGGTATTATCCGAGCATACACTGTCCCTTGCATAAGCTTGAACCCACAGTTCCTTGGCTGAAAGTAGACAATACTACCACCTTATCACAGCTCTAGACTCAAATTTAATGGTTACACTAACAGGTATACTCCATATACATATAAAAAAAACCCTGCCTGGGCCAATGTCGTGGAAATTTTAGTTCTACGAAGCCACATTAGCTACAATTTCTCCAATCAAAACTACATCCAAGTCATTCCTTCCTGTCATTCTATGATTCCAACAAAATCTTAAACAACAGCCAAATGTTTCCTTTTCTTCGTGGTTTTCATTAGAACACTTCAACATAATATATAACAGACTATGTATGTACATATATTCTCAGTTCTTATATTTCATTTTAATTCCTTTAAAACTTGAAAAACGTTTAAAATGAGGCTGAAAACAGAACTGTATATCTCAATATAAATGTATATATATTTTTTATATATATATTTATTTATATATTAATATATCAATAAATATATAAATAAACAGAAACCTTGTTTGGTATAGTAACAATTGAGTGATGACCCAATTTTTTAATTTCCCCTAACTCATATTTTAGTTGATGTGCTAAAAATTCTAAATAAAGTATTTTGCTAGTGGTGTTCAATAAAATTATTTTGTAAGCAGCTACTCTCAACTTACTATGAAGACTGTGAGAAAACAGTGATATTCTCGTATAAGGAAAATCCTTGATCTGTTAATGCCAGGAGGTTGTCGGACATAGGGTATAATTACGAAAGACCACACGTGGGTGTATGACAATAATGAATCTTCCCGCCAGCAATGTTTCAGTTCGACCTTGCCAAAAAATGTCACCTTATATTTTATACATATCAGAAAAAACCTATGTTAATACAAATAAAAAATAGAACATTATATTACTTGCTTCTTTAAGCAATAGTCCAATTAATAAATGTTGTATTTTTTCTTTCTTAATATTTTATTTACCTACAAATTTAATTACCTAAACAATTGAAATAATAGAGTATTCATATCTGACAAAGTAAGTTATAAATAAACTAATTAGTTTGTTTATTTAGTTGATTGACTTGGAATCACACAAGAATTTGGTAGCATAAAAGAAATGTAGTTTTCTCGATTATGACACTGTGAGACAATAAAAAGGAAATGATGAATGTCCATAATATATTCTTAGGATAGTGATAAGAATCTAAACATTAGATCAGAAATCTTGTGGACAATTTCACAGAAGTGATGCCGGTATAGTATATGTATAAATGCATATTTCTGGTATACTTTGAGATTCACATAGGCTTGTGATTTATATAAACTTCTCTTTTCTATATAATTTATTATATAGTTTCCATGTTTATAAAGCATATCTATATGTATAATAGTTAAATATAATAAATATATTTATTTATTTATTTTAAATAATAAATTTATTTATTTTTATTTTAAATAATAAAATATATTTATAAAAATTTATAAGTTATAAAATTATAAATATAATATATATATATATATATATATTATTGATAAAAGTATCGGCCGTGAAATAGAAACAAAACTTAAGTTTATCGGGACTCGGTCAGTTCTTCAGGTTCAAATTAAATTCTCATTGCCAACGTTTCGGTCTTTATTTAAAACCTTTTTCATAGACAGAAGTATAAATTTTGAAACAGAAAAACTAAATATTACATTATAAATTATTTTACAAGAAAAATAGTCTGTGAATTTCAACAACAACTGTCTAGTTTGAATGAACACGTGACACTAAACTTTATATATATATATAAACTTTAACATGGACCTTTCATTTTATTCAAAGTATATATATATATAATATATATACATTTCACTCAAAATTCGAAAAAACGATCCAAACTTGAAGCAAATCAACTCAAAAACGAAGAAAAGCAACACACAGAGAAAGAGACACACTTACAAACTCAAATTTTTGATTGATCCGTCTTCAGGAGAAAAGAGAACGGGCGACCAAGAACGCCGGAAACACAACGGCAGGAAACCGTCCCGACAACCGACTGTGCCGCCACGCGCTCCCGGTTCAGGAAGTAATGAAGTAGAGACGAACAGAAGAAATAAAATTAAAATTAAGAGAAGCAGTTCTGGTTGATTGAAGGTAAAATAAACAACAGAAAGATAAATGAAGTATGAAAAGGAATATCGTGAAAAATACCTAAAAGCATGAAAAAGGAAGATAACACAGTTGGTAAGGCGATGAGAAGCAATTGAAAATACAAGTATAGGATCAATTAAATAACTAAATATAATAAAATAAAATAAATAAACAATTAAAATAAATAAATTAATTAATTAAAACAAATAAAATAAAAAATAAAATAATAAAAATAAAATAAATAAAATATTTTTATCGCTTTAGGTTTAATCCGGGTTTGGTACGTGCCTTCAGCAACCTGATATGGGCCTCCTCGGATGCTCTAAGAGTTACTGTAAAATATCAGGGGGGATCGGTCGCAGGATCTGTACTCTGAAGCATCCATTAAAAGTGAGACCGTGGATCATATATATATATATATATATATATATATAATATATATATATATATATATATATATATATAAAAGATCTCACATGAACACGCGAAATAACAATCAATGATCAATCCACAATATGAAATGTTATATAAAATACTCTGTGTGGAGAGTTTTATTTTTTATTTAAGTTATTAGATTTTTCTTTCTAATCACAACAGTGAGTTTGAGTGATCTCTTTTATGAGTGTTCACTCTGTGAATTTAGTTTCTGAAAATATAGTTGCGAGTTTCTGTGATTTCATTTTTATGTGTTCTTTTTGTATATGTAGTATATATATACTAGCAATCAATGATCAAACTACCATTGGGTTTTTTTGGGGTTCAGTTGGGTTTTTGATTCTCACGAAGACCTCTTGTTACGGTTGAAAGACCATAGTCTTGTTTTCCCTTTTCTTATTGTGGTTTGATCATTGATTGTTATTTCACATGTTTATGTAAAATCTTTTTATATACAGCAAATGTGACCGTCTTTTTTGACGGGTACTTTTAAAAAATTCGGAGATGATACATGGTATTCTAAAATATCATTAGAAATGATAGAATAGTAGAAAATATCATTATTAGTACAGAGTTAAGTAAATGCATATGTATACACCACATTAGCTGTCTGTCCTTCAGGTTCATGGAAAAACAAAGAGTTGGAACTTCTGACTCTTGAGCAAGCAAACTGCATTTGACAATGTGAGAAAAAACTGGGTTTTACTCACTTCAATTCCTGCGGTAGATAGAGTTTCCCCTTGCGACTTTGTTACGTCATTGCGAAACAGAGGCTGACAGGACATTACAATCGTTTGAATGGAAACAGATAGTGGCTCGCAATCAATGGTATGTTTAGTATACACAAAGACTCCCCAGTACCACAACCAGTCATGATGCCCCCCCCATGGTATCTGAGATATCATCTGTCCCGTTCCACATTTTTTCGGGCACTCCATTTTTATAACATGAAATTGTTTACTGTACTAAATCACAGCATGATTGTTGTCTCTACTTTAAGTTCCATAACATGAACTGTGTTACTGTTACTAAATTGCAGCATGATTGGTGCTCCTACTTTATGTTTTTATTCATGAGCAAGCAGTCCAGGAGCAGTCACGGAGTCAAGAAATTCAGTTGGACAATGAACTGTTTCCTCATCACTAATCACTCTGTTTACTGACTTGTAAGCTATTTCTTCGGCTTGATATAGCGTTAGAACTTGTTTTTTTATTTTTCTTGCCTGTTATTTAGTAGGGGTTGAGAATTACTCCTTAACCAAGCAATTAATTCTGAATAGTTGGCAGATCTTGAACTTCGGGAAGTGCCTTGTCAATTATCTTTTGCTGGGAGCCTAAATGCAAAGAAAATTGAAACTAACGAACAATACCTATATCAACTTGCTATACCTGTTTATTTTCAAAATAAAACAAAAAGACAAAACAAGATGATGATGTATAAATACAGCGTTACGTCGGCGTAATAAGGAGAATTTCATTTCCAGGATAAATATTATTGGTCTATGATTAAATTTTTTCTTAAAAAAATTAAATGGTGTTTTTGGTTCCAAGTTAGAGACAGTAGTGTATTATTTGCTCAAAGTATATTGGAATATTATTCAAGAAGGTAATCTTTCTAGTGTGCGGAAAAGAGAACAAACTTCAAATTACCTAACTTTAAATTAAAAGTTTTTCTTTTCTAAAAAAAAATGAATAAATACACCATGAATGAAACTTGGCGCCTTTATAAGTTTGAAATTGACTGTGTACTTAAATATACTTGAGAAAATCATAGAATTATAATTCTAACAGTTTTTCCAATGACAAATGAACGGTAGAAAAAAGTTTTCTTGAAAGGAATAAAATTAGGAATGTATTTCTTGAAACTCGTTCTACTCTACCCATATAGTTACTGAATGAAGATTTACTAACAGAGGTATCTTTGTTAGTTTCCAAAGTTTCGAAATTGTTATTACTGAAAAAAGAAATTTAATTTTTAAAAACATAAAATGTTTAATTTATTAAACATTCAATAAATGGTTTCCTAGAAGTGGTTGTTTATAAGTTGGTCACTGTATATTTAAGAAATAAATTAATTTTGTTATTGAATTTAAATAATATAATACATTTTTTGCGTAGTAATAATATTCAGTAAAAATAACAATTCAAATGTATCTCTCAACCATCATTGTTGTAGATTATGTCAATATGTTTAAGTAACAGCTAAAAATACTCCAGACTTTATCCGAACATATAAAATAAATGTTATTTACATTTTATATAAACTTTTAGTCATTTAAAATATACATTTATTGAATGTATTCTGTAAATTACTAATGTAGTTTTTGTTCTTGTTGATAAGACAAATGTTATCCCAATTTTTTCAAGAAGTTACCAATTCATAAGCTAAAACTATGTGTAAAACCAATAAATATCCTGAGTAGTATGTAGTATATTCTAACCGTCTCGACATGTTTTACACATCACGACACAAATCAACATGTACGCGAGGTCTGCGTTGAATGCCTCTTACTTGTTTAATGAAAACATAGTTGTGTGTGCTTGATATCCAACGACCAAACTAAGGAATAAATCCGCACGCTAAAGTGCACGTCATAACTAGCAGTTCTAGACCAGAGGCCTTCTATTGCTTGATTACTGTGCTACCACAGCTTGGACTGTCAGTAATTCATGTCAGATATTAAGTTTGTCTGTACAGTAATGACGTCGTATTTGCGGTCATATGGTCTTCTTAGTCATAGTTTTCAATGTTTTTAGTCATGATTCAGTGGATGAAGTAAATGTTCAGTGAGGTTGAGGAAGGTTGGTGGCAGGATTGAGAGTTTGAGTAGGAAGTTTGGTGTCTTCATTGCTAGTAAGTCGGGTGATGTAACTAGCTATGGATTCCATTTTCATATCATGGTGAATATCCATATTTCGTACGTACCAAGAAGCCCTGGCTATAAGGCAGGCACACTTATTTTGAACGATCTGGATTGAAGCCTTGTTCGATGGTGCAGCTCTAAACCAGACAGAGCATCCATAAGTCATTGCTGAACGAACTATCCCCCTTATAGACAAGGTCCTTGACTGAATTGGGAGAATTCCTTGAATTGAAAAGAGAATACAGATTGCACATCAAGTAAGTTGCAAGCTTGGATTTCTTGTGGAGGTGTTGTTTGAATGTTAATCTGGAGTCTAAAATAAGTCCCAGATATTTGACATAGGTTTGGTAGGGAATGGTCTGGTTACCGTCTTGATATGAGGGAGGGGGGCTCATTATGAATATCCCTCAAGAATCAAATTAATAGTCTGAATTACCAATATAACCTCAAAAACGTGAATCTCATCTTTTAATAACACTATACTCTTTTATACGATATATTTGCTTACATATTAACACATATAAATTTTTATCTGACAAATCAATTGTATAAAAACCCTTTCAATTAGTTAATTTGATATGCAAATTCACGTTCGGTTATTCAAACACTAATTTTTAAAATTGCTTCAGTTAATTTACTGTGGACATTAAACAAATTTGGTTGAAAATTAATATCAAATTTGCTTGAAATTTATTAATGGTGTTGAATTAAAACATTTCTGATGTTTGGGTAAATAATAAAATTATGAGAGAACTTTATGCAGCGAATTATATCAAATTACTTTTATACTATTCAAAGCATTGATTAATTCAAAGCCTTTGTATGTACCTGTTATTATCTAATTTATTTTTAAAAATTAATAGTTATTAAAGTTATAGTTATGGATAAAAAAGTTATCAATTCAATTAATATTTGTTTTGAGAAAAATAAAGCAAGAATTTTTCATTTTATTAAGGAATTTAATTAAATTTCTGATTAAGTTTATATATACATAATAAAGTTTTGGTTCATTAAAACAGTGACTGTTAGTTTGTTATTAAATTCTTCCAAGGGTTTTAAAGACAGACTCCATAATTATATATATTTGAAAACTGCATGAACTTGGATACTTGGAAATGCATTATTAATTTATTAATTATATGTTAACTTTTTGTAATGCGGCTGACTGCACAATTCTTCATAACAATTCCATTTTTCAAATTATTTTTAATAATTTTAATGAACTTTACCAGGTAATAGATTTATAAATAAAATTTATACTGTTATTTATGACTGAAGTGCTCGGTGCAGTTGACATTTTAGTTCCCAAGTCTGAATCTGTAAAAGTTCAAACAAACCTGAAACGGTAAACAACAAAATATACTGAAAATATAAAATGAAATAAAAAAGGAATTACTTAAAATCTGAGAATACATAGTTGATTATAATATTATTCTGTTAAATTTTTATTCATAAAACTTTTCTCTGAGTTGTCATTGATCACTCGATGGAAATTGAGGTTTATTTGAACGTTATTCAGGTTTTTATTTTAAAAAAAATCTATATGTGAACAGTTTGAGTTTCCCATTTACTTATACTTTGACATTTGCCTATAAATGATAATAGTTGTTGACAAGTATATTTTCAAAAAGACAATGCACAACCCCATATTCATTAATTACCTTTGCTTATTGTTATCAATTGAATTCATTTTTATATTAGTTTAATTCCAGTAAAATTCGATTAACTTAAAGTTTTACAGAAATAGCTAACAGTAAAAAAATTACAAAACATTAGGAGTATTTTAAACAAAAAGATTCTCTTAAGATTAATGATTATTATTTTTTCTACAGCCTTGTGCACCCTACACCAGTTCATAATGGTGTACATGAAAGTAGTCTTGAACCAGATAACTCTTATTTTGTTACTATAAAGATTTTGGTGAGAAAAATATTAAGATATAAATTTTCCACCTTTAAATATTTCGAAGCTGACTCAATGTATTTTTAATTGTGAGAGAAAACCACTCCCTCACAGTTTAACAAAACTTGATTATATATAACAAACATTTAATTCTTCCTACGCTATTGGTTTATGGGTATTATTGGTTTTGGGAACAGTGAACAATTTGAAAGGTGCATATTGTTTTTTATGTCAAAATGATTACTTTACCCACTCATTCGGTAGTCTAAGAAACTATGAATTCGTATTAACCATTATAATATGAACAATACCTACGTCAGAAAAATTCTTAAAATTTAAATAATGGATAAGAAATGTTTCACAGATTGAGGTGTGAGAATCTGTAGTCACTAATAAAATTGTGATACATTCACTATATTTTTACTATAATCGAAATAACTGAGGCAGTCACAAAGAAAGAAACAATATAACAATATGGTTATTAATGAGTTGATTTACGCTTACTTCCTCTTAAGTTGAGTGTAGACAAATGCGTTTTTTTTATGCATATTCCTTCTTCAAACTTTCTAAGATTGATATAATACCCTGAAAATTAATTTCATTATATTAAAGATGGTTTGACACTTTTGATCAGAAAAGTACCACTCAAAATATTTTAATGTCTATTGTTGTCCATCTATGTAATATGACTTTTTGTTTATAATTCCTACAAAGAGACAATTGATAATTGAAAGAAATAACTGTGTTTCTATAAATTTCTCGAATTCTTTAATGTATCTTATATATACTTCAGTCGTACAATAGATATAATAACGATTGTACGTAACATATGAAATGGAGTATTATAACTTTAATTCAAACTATTTTTTTTAAATAAAAATATCATATTGGTATTCGAATTGCTGATGCCAGTCTTAAGAATTGATTCATAGGTACGGATATAACATGATTTTAAACTTTAATATTGCTTAATAATTTTTTGTATCCAGTGAACTAGAAAAATAGTAATATTTATATAAAGATGAAGTTTTCTTGAGTGGAACATGTTCCTTTGGGCTTCCAGTTGTGCTCACTTCATGTGGAACATGAGGTGAATTGAGGTAAATTGTATGAGATGGTTTTGAATATGACAGGCGGTAGTAAACGAAGCTAATTGACGCCTTAGCTGGGACTTCTAATTAGTACTCAGTATGGTAATTAAGCAATGAACTTTAAAACCACCGCAAAGTCTTCCACTTGATAGCCAATTTACGTTATAACTAACAACCATTAATGAGGATATTGTTTAATATAACTAATTCACATATCCAATGAAATTTTATATCAACATGGTCATAAATCCTTTTAATTTACTATTAGTAAATTATAATTGCTAATCATAGGAATAAATTATATTGTGACTTTTACAGGTTATCATATTTTGAGTTCTTATAAAAAGGTTGTTTAATATTATTATAATGATTTCTTTATGTTGTGGTAGACAGATTTTCATTTTATCCAAATTATTCTGATCAGTCTAAATTTCGCGACTTTGAGGTATCATAATCCGATTTTACATTTAAACCGTCCTTTCTTAGAAAAAATAAAAATTATTAGAATAAAATAAATTTATTTTAAAAATTAAATATTCATATGAAAACTTTACTTTATCTGAATACTTAAGTAAGTTTTTCATTGGATAAAGTAATGAAAAACCCGTAATTAATGTTTTCCAAACAATAAATGGGCCACACCTATCCTGATATAAGAAAGTTTGATGTTAAAAGAACTGGCATAACACTGAAAACTGCACACGCTTGTACCATTTTGTTTTTCTTCAAATAAAGTTAGGTTGCAGGGGCAGTCCCACAAGGGACAAATATAGTCCAAGCATTTGTTATACCACACAATGAACATTATTCTACATTGGAAGTCATAAATTTTGCCTGAGTCAAATGTATTTAGAGTAGGTATCTTTGACGAGTATCTGGCATACTATGAGCTTGGGACCGACGGCTTAACGCATCACCTAGAGGCAACTCGGTTAAATTTATTCACCGGTAGCATGAATAAATCGAGAACAAGATTGGGCATTGAACCCCGGATCTACTAGTCTAGAGGCAAACGCGTTTTGACTGGGCCAACCTGGTCCCTTTTCTTCAAATAAAGTTTTCTCACAAGAATAAAAACTTATACTGCCTTGCCAAAACATGAAGTTTACTTATGATTAATAAATACAAACTAGTATATTATAATTCGTTATTTATTTAAAGGAAGTATTAAGCAGAAAAAAAATGCATGATTTAAAGATTTACCTGTTATATTGAGGTCAGGGTAGCCCAGAGACTTAAGTACTCTCCTCTAGACTGTTAGATTCACGGTTCAATACCCATTCTGGCCCTCAATTTATTCAAGCGGAAGGTAAAAAAAATCTGAACACGCCAATCCTAGGAAAGAATGCTAAGTCATCGCTCTATGCTTGTGCAAAGGAAGGAACTCGTTAAAGATTTTTACTCTAAATACACTTCAGTTTGGCAAAATTTAAGAGTCTCAATGTAGAATGCTCATGTTGTGGTATAACAAAGGGCTAATCTTTGGCCTAAGTATGTTCTCTCGTGGAAGGACCAGAGCAACCTAATCTAAACTTACCTGTTATATTTAAACATAAATTAATCTTTTGCTATTATTCGAATTTTACCATACAGCTATGTATCACCGAATCAACATATGAGAGAATAATTTCAAAAGATTAAGGCCCAAAATATACTAAAATGCTAACAGAATTATAATCTTTTTTCAAGATTAAAAAAAACTTGATACAATGATTAAAGAAAATTATCACTGATTCAGTTTGAACAGTAAAGTTTAGCCTAAAATTAAAAAAAAAGTTTCAAGAGTGTTTTTCTGCAAATTAACAAATTGTTATGAAGCAGTATCTTAAGGCTAAGAGTTCCATGATTGATCATAACCTTCAAAATGGTGCTAGCATTTGAAATCAATATGAGTTTTATAATAATCAACTTATAGAAAACTTGAGAGTAAACTGCTTCACGTTTTCTTTATAAATTTCCTTTTCTTGTTTATACGATCGAATTAGTTGAATAATTTTATTCTACAAACTTTTGGTGAGATGTACTACACAGTTGTATTTTTTTAACAGGATAATTCAGTTTAAGAATCTTTTTTCTGAGGTTATATAATATAGAAATAAAATAACATAAAAATAAATAATTGCTTATAAACAGGGCCATGGGAGTTAAAATTATCACAAAGTTGCATTATTTGAACTGAACACATCTGTACAAGTTATAGAGAGATTGTTTTTATTTTCACAAACATGTTCAATATTTGTCTTGTTCTGTGGGGAGTTACAAAGCAAGGGCAGACTGAAGTGTTTGGTAATTCTTGATTTGCATGCTTGGGCGATAGTATTCTGCAGGTAGGTAAGCATGAAGACTGTTCCCTATCCTTACTAACATGTATTTATTTTCAGATGGCTGAGGACCAGGATGAGTCTCTGGGTTACGATGCCTTATTTATCCTCAAAGCTGAGAATCCTTTAAGGAAAAAATGCAAATCAATTGTAGAATGGGTGTATCCTTTTCTGAAATATATATTTAACAGCATTGTGTACAAGATTATTTTGCTATAGCAGTAGAGGTTGGATAGATGTTTTAATGGATATTCCGATGTTTTCTCCCGCTGTTTTACAAATCTGTTTCTGAAGAAAGTATTTCTAATACATTATTAGAACTATCATAAATCACATCGAATACAGTAATACACTTTCACTCTTTTTGCATGTGCACCGTTGTCTCGTGTATATATCTAGTAGTATTATATTTTTAATGCCTAAAAGTAGTATTAAAAAAGAAATCTTTTTCAAAGAACTCTTTGAGTTCAGTTTTTTAAATGTACTAACCTTTTTTGAAAAACAGTTATTGTATCTAATACGATTACATTACGTGTATATTTTTTAAAAAAATATTAGTATTGTTGAACATTTAAAAAAATAGTTACTGTTATGGATATTTTGTTATTTTTATAGTGCAGTTCTAGTGCAAGCTAAACAATAGTACAGTCAACTTACTTTAAGTTGATCATTGTGAATTTAGTTGGTAATTCATTTAATTTAAGAGTTTTTTTATTGAATTAAGAATCGTTTTTAGTGTCATATTAATTTGTAGAATATTTAATATATACTATGCATATGAAGACAATACAACCTTTCAAGAATCCAGAATTAAATTTAATATTAACGTTAAAGATTAACATACCAAATTACCAAAAGATTGGTAACATACCAATTCTTCAACATTTCCCAGAAATATCAGAATTCCTAATCCTCTAAAAATTCTATTCACCAGCTTTCCTCAAAATTTTTTAAACAGAGTAATCTGGAACGGGTTGGAATATTTCAGATACATATCCTCCTACTAATGATGAAACAGATGTCATGAAATATCTACCAACAAAGGTCATGAAGGCATATCAACCTTTCAAAGACTTAGATTTGATTTCTTTCATAATAACTTTACATTACTTATCATAAAATTAAATCAATTTAAAAACGTAAACTATTCTTGTTGGGGGATGAAAGTAGCGTATTCATTATATCGATAGTAACATGGACGCAGTTTTAACATTTCGACTATTTTAAGTTTTATATATTTATTTTTTAAATAAGATGAAAAATATATCTGCAGCAAGTCAAATATCGTTGTTCACATTTTACTTTCTGAGAAGCAACATTAACCACTGACAATACCAATATCCTACCTGGACTTCCGATCTTTTCTGATTTGTTAGTAAGGCTTGAACACACATTCCTCAATATAATATTCCTTGTAAACAGATGCCCAAATTACGAAATAACTAATAACAACCATGGTAGAATAATTTTTGTCAACGTTTTGATTAATAAATTGCATTTAGTTTGTTATTTTGAATAACTAAAGCAGTATTCAATGAGCAATTTCATTAAATTACTAACTTCTCTACGTAAATTGGTCAAATTGGTATTAATCATAGAATATCAATGAATCAATAGATACAGTTATTGATGTAATAATATTAGATTAGAATCGAATCAATTAGAAAAGGGAATATCGGAATAATCTAGGTCAAATGCAAGTTATTGAGAGCTATCTTGCTCCTACATCAGGGGCAAGCAAATGAGATTGTATAATCTTATAGTTGAAACAATCTTAATCTCATAACAAGAAGAAAAGATCTATACAAACCTTACTATATCATACTAAGGAAACTCAGGCTGACTGCACTGTTGTTCTTCTTTTAATAATTCAACTTAAAAAACTTCAAATGATTGCATTATTTGTAATGATCCATTTAACAATAGATTCCTTTTTTTGACAATCATAAATGAATTCTTGGAACTATAATTGCAAAAATGGATTTAGATCCTTTTAAAGTAATTAGTCATTACTTAAGTTTGTATAGCTCCTCTGAGAGAGGAAACCCTAATTAACTAAAGACTAATCTCATTTACCTGACGTTTACAAACAAGAACTTAAGAGGCATTTACTTTTAATTTTAAAGACATAAATTAATAAAATAACCCCTAAATTAATAAAATAATAAAAAATGCATGATAAAGAATAATCAAAATTAAAGGAAATGACGACTCTACCTCCCTCAAATGATAACGATAACAAACAATTAATTGATAATTCACCACATGATATTGCTAATTTTGTATATGTATATCATATACAAGAAGTATGATGATATATATAGATACAAGATACATATCTTGTTTATGTATGTATATCATAAACAAGACTAAGATCTTTCAACTCAGATGGGTTTTAGACTCTGACGAAGACCGCTTGTTACGGTTGAAAGTTCTTTGTCTTGTTTTCCCATTTCTTATTGTGGTTTGATAATTGATTGTTATTTCACGTGATTATGTGAAATCTTTATATATATAAATATAAATGAAATGAAATGGTTCATAGTACTTTAGATAAAGTATATAAAGAAAGCAAAACAAAAGTAAACACTGTCAGAACACACATCTATATTTTAACAATCGTCATCATCAGGCAGCGAAGTGTACTACAGAGAGGCAGAGTAGTAACTTTTATATATATGTACGTGTGCATATATATTTATCCAAGAAAGATAATAATATTTATGTGTATATTATAATATAATGTATATATTATATTATACACATAAGTTATATATATATATATATATCAATGATAAAACCACAATACGAAAATGGTAAATATTTGGTTTGTACAATGTGGTTTGATCATTGATTATTATTTTACGTGTTTATGTGAAATCTTTATATATATATATATATATATATATATATAATGGAATATATATAATGGAAAGCTTGTTTCCATTTAGTTCTTTAACCTAGTTTGTGTCAGTGTAGTGTCAAATATAGTTTGTTTCATTAGGTCTCTTGAAGATTGTTTTCCTATTCTTGTCATGGAATTAGGTAGATTAATTTTTGAGCTACCAGTGAATTATAAGAAAATAATAAGGCAAATAGAACATTTTTCTAAAAAGATTATTAATGCTGAAGCCGCTGTGCTTTTTAACAACACTTGTTTAAAAGAAGACTTGCTGCCAGTATACAATATATATCAATGATCAAACCACAATAAGAAATGGGGAAACAAGGCTAAGATCTTTCAACTGTAACAAGCGGTCTTCGTTAGAGTCAAAAACCCAACTGATCTTAGTCTAGTTTTCCCATTTCTTATTGTGGTTTGATCATGATTGTTATTTCTTGTGTTTATGTGAAATCTTTATATATATAGTATATAAATTATTATTATTTATATTATATTATTATGGACTGTTCCATTAAGTATTCCTCTTCTTATTATATCGAGAACATCTGCATATCTTTGTGTATGGTATCCTTGATTATTATTAGTCTTCAGTAGGTCAGACAAACCTAATCGCCACTATAGGATGGTAGCACACGTTTTTGAAAATTAACTTTATTTGAAACAATTTTAGCTGTGAAGACCTTATAATTACAATAATATTTCTTTGTTTGATTGTTGTCATCTATACTTAGTTTCCTGTTTTATAGATTTGTATATTAGTGCTGATTCAATGTAACCAAATCCGTTTAATCAAAAGCTCTTTCAATATCCAAGAGACATCCCAAGGTCATTTCAATAATATTGAAGAAGTTTTCTATTTTATTGATTTAATTTTTGGAAATGACTCCTTTGATTGGTCCTTCTATATATATTCTTCCTTATAAAGATGCTTATTTACTAGAAAATAGAACCTAGTAATTGTTATTTTTAATGTAATATTACTCCAATGTTGTGAGCTCATGAAATATCGGTAAGACAATACCGAAGGTAAACCACGGCAAGTGGCTTCAGAGGTGTAACTCTTTTGTCACAATGAACGAAAATATAAATTTCCTCTCCTTCAATATTACCCAAAAACAAACGGGATTCATTATCAGAGAAAATGCTATATATCAAACAATAATATATGCTGATGTATGACATGCAGATCGTATACCACTTTTAAATGTTTATAGTGTTGAGAATAAAATATTTTTATCTATCATATTAACTTTATAAAAAATATTTAGATTTATTTCATAAACTTTTAAATAGAAAATTTTTTCGACTAGATTCTGAAAAAAAAGTCAATAAAACAAACGAAAAATTATAGCATTTTTCCAAGTTGAATTTTCAGTTTGTAGAGATGTATTTTGCAGTATTCCAATGTATTGATTTTTTTTATAACATACTGATAATGGGTAAATTTTACAAAAAAAAATGTATAGCTATATAGTTAGCTGTATAGTGTAAAGGAAAATATTTTCTGAAATCACAAAATAAGCCATAAATTGTTTCTGTTATTTCAATAAAACAATATTCAGCTTATTTCCTTTTATTTCGGTCAAAACTTTTACAGTTAATATGAAAACTTACCTTTCTGTTCATTCAAACATTCTGAACTTTTACTGTGGTTAATGTTTTTGATGTTTAGGAAGTAATAAATATGTAAAAATTACAATTGGCCAAAAAAGAATGGCTTTTTCCATGATGAAATATTATCTATAAACAGTAGGGCTCATTTACAATCTATGGCCAATTTTTGGTAAAATATGAAATTCATCCATCGAACGATATGATCTGCAACGTTTTCACAAACTTTTGGATATACTACCACCCATCGACGCACACACCGAACCACCCAAACTCAGATTTAATAAAACATTAACAAAAGATGTCAGAAATGAGCTTTTGGAACTTAACCATAAAATACTCCAAAATCTGGAGATCAAATTTTCCCATGATCACTGTACTTAAGTTATTATAAGTAATAATAATACAGGTAACAAAAAAAATGATATAAGAAATAGAACCCATGTTCTTCAATTCATTAGAGCTGGTACATTATATTCTAATACTCGGTCTAAATTTACCAATTATCAATGGTACTTTTTAACCTAATTTACTAAATGTCATTGTAACTTTAAACAACCTCACTAATTACAAAAAAAAATTGAAAATTAGGCACCACATTGTTACTAAAATTTGATTGTAATAGCAAAGTTTTCGTTCCTTAAAGTATTTAGAGGAAGTTAACTAGAAAATGTGCCATTGTCAGTACTGATCCTCATCTAGGACAAAGTGACTGGTTCTTGTTAGGAGGGAACTCTTAAGTTAATCAGGTGTGGCAGATTCTCCAACGGTTCAAGATTATTGCTTTTGGTCTGAGTAACTTTACGCAAGCCTTAGCGGGCTCCACCTAGGAATCATAAAAAAAAATAGATTCATATAAATATTAAAGAAACTAAATTATACTAACTGAATATATTTATTTTCACATTATAAATTATATAATTCAATGAATTTAATGTTTTCATAATTATTTCTGATAATGGGTATACCTGTAGTAAAGTTAAGAGTAGGCCACTACAGATATTTGTATACATCAATAAGCCAAAGATGTTTGTATAATAATTTTGGGAGTTTAATGTTGTTTTAGATATTTATTACACATGTATCAATCATACTGTTCACTAAAGTCATTTTGATAACTAAATTCGAGCCAAACCGCATTTTTCTAAGCAGACTGGACCACAAAAAAGTTGTTATTTCCTTCAATAGATATTTACCTTTAGTTTTAAATTTCATATTTTTGACACGTCGTGACAATGATAGAATAATATGTTAATAACCAAATGATTATTGTTTTGTTTTTCGTCATACTGCCCATATTTATTAGTAAGTCATTTAACGCATGTTAGGTCCCTCGTGTAATTAAAAAGAGTATTATATTGCCTTATTAATCAAACTAAGTACTGATAAAACAAATATATTAAAAAACATCCCTTATTATAAGATTCATAACTGACTACTTATACCTAAATCTATATAATGAGTATACAAATAAAAAAGACATGTAAGTACACTTTCAGTAAATTTTCTCATATTTAGCTTGTAAAAACCATTATGTTATATAGACTCTGTAGCCCATTTCAGAGTACTTGATGATACTTGAAACTTATTATGACTTTATTAATAAGCTTCACTTATTTAAATAAAATCATACTTAAAATAAATAATTACGTTATAACATACAGAACATTATAGTAACATTTATTATGATCTCAGGCCAATAAAAGCAGCGTATCTGTAAATACACAAAGGAAAGATGTTACTTCATCAGTTAGTGAGCAAACACAAAATAACCGTTCCATAAACTGAAGTGTGATTAAACAACCCTACTATTTGCCACCATCAAACTTAGGATATATAAATTGCTTGGAATATACGTCTCTCATAAAAATGTTGCAATACATTTTTAAATTATTCCGATTATTTTGAGAAAAAACCTAGAATTTTTAAAGAATATTGTATCTTGGAAAAGTCACAATTGTAAACAGAATGGGAGTTTAACAACAATTTTTTATCCTAAACTACAATAAAACATGGAAATAATTATAAAACCAACAGTACCATTAAAAAAAGTGCTCAGAATTTTGAAATAACCGCAATGATAAGTACTGATGTAATATCTCAAATTTTGACTTGTGGTTGATTCTGAAAGCTTGTGGTCATGATACAGGTCATACCGTTTGATAAACCATTATAAAATTATATCATAAAAAAACCTTTTAAGTGCATAAGACATTTTTGTTGTTGATGAAATTACGTCGATGGAATGGAGCGTTATGATACAATTTGTGATTTCAGAAAATGTTTTGTTATCTTACGCTAAACGGTGAAGTATAGAACAATGATATTTTGTCAAAAAGATAAACTACAATCTAGTGAGCTAAAAAAAACGGTGCTACTGTAACAGGATTCGTTCCACCAGAGTTCTACTATAGTGTGACTCCTGTGCTATTTTTCAGATATGAGGTAATTCCTACCAAAGGAAGATCGATAAAACATTCTTCTTGACACTATTTTATTTTGTGACGCAATTGTTTCAGTGAAGAATGAAAATACATTCTTTATAAAAAATTGAATTACGGTATTTTGTATTATTAATGAAAATAATTTTGGGAATACAGTATAAAAATTAAATTGAACTTATCAATTTATGATTTGATGAGTACAGACTTATTGATTGAAACTTTTCGTATGAACGTTATTTAGGTTCAAAAACATACAGCTGAGTTGAAATTCATATATAGGATTTTGTAGAGTTGTTAAAGGCTGTTTTTGAAAGGTGGAAAATGAAATGTTTACAGAGGCTGACTTATTGTGAAGAGTATTTAGAGAGATGCGGGGGCGATAACAGGCCTCGTCTGTCACATCAGTGATTGCAGGCAAACCCGATTAAACGCCTGCATAGGAAATGAGCCTGTCCAACGTCATGTTGTCAACCAATCGGTTAACTATATAGACTCTGTAGCCCATTTCAGAGTACTTGATGACACTTGAAACTTAATATGACTTTATTAATAAAAAAAAATGGAGGAACACTTCAACCGATATTTTCAAATCTTAAACATTCATTACTTTCAAATTAGTGGAAATACAAATGAGTTTGATATATTTGATCACATAACTGCAGCTTTGCTATGAATATTGATGCCTTGAGGACTCATGACTTTGATGCCTAACATTTCTCCACTACCTCAACATCATTTAAACAAATCTAGTTCTTATAAAAAAACAGTCATGCTTTTTTTTCAAGATATTATTTCTAATTAATTGGATTTTATAACACATTAATTACTCAATATTTTAGATTAATTTCCCTCTGGTTCTATTTTATTTTTCTTTATTAAATATGCTCACTCAATCAGTCAGGAGGTTGAGGAGAGGATTGCCTCAGTGATCAAATGTTTGACTTTCCCAATCTTTCGCCAAGGTGAACTTTCTTGCCTCCCTTAGCTACCGCGCCCGGAATCAGAAATTAATTTCATACGAAAATATTTCTTCCCAACTCTAATTTTTTTTTAGATAATAAAGTAATATGTTGCTATTTATAGTTAGAGAGAATACTAAACGTAATAAGGTTAGTCAATATATATTTTTTTTACTTTACTATAAGTAAAGTATAGTGATCGTGAAAAAATTCGATCTCGAGATTTTGACGGAATTACATGTTTTGAGGTCCCAGAAGTCGTTTTATGACGTTTTTACGATGATGTCTGTGTGTGTGTGGGTGGGTGGGTGGGTGAGTGTGTTAGCATTGCTTGCTACCACGATACGGTCCAGAATCTTTGATGGATCAAGTTGATATTTTACACAAAAGTAAGCCTCATAAAGACGAAGATCCCTATTGTTTGGGAAGAATTATGCATGATGGGAAAGTCACTTTTTTGGCCAAAAACCGTTTTTTTAAAAACATTTATTTCTCCTAAACTGATAACCCTAGAGTTTTGAAATGTTGACATTATCTTTGAGGTTTTAAATGCAACAAAAGAAAAATATATTCAGAATTTTAAAACAACAGGAAATATTTTTTTTTTCAATAAAATGTAAAAATTTTGACTTATAATTCAATCTCAAACATTGTGAGAGCGATACAAGCCATACTGTTTGACGGATCAAAATGAAACTATGCCTAAAAATAGAACATTATGTGTAGAATGAGTTGAGATATTTTTCTTCAAAATTACATTCGCTAATGAGGCGTTACAGTAAGATTTCTGTTTTTAGAAAATGTTTTTTTGACGCTAAACGGCTGATTAAAAAATAATGAAAATTTGACCAAAAATGGAACAAAAAATTAGCAATTCATGAAAAAAAATTCATGAAGTTTCAATTACAGTAAAGAGCAATAACGATATAAAAACTGTTTGTTTATCCTAGACTATGAGAACACCTGCTATACTTGTCGAATTTTTTATATTTTTTTACATTGTTTACATTGACTTAGAAATTTTTTGAGCGAATCTACTGAGATAAAATTGATATTTATAAAGGAACAATTTAAATTGTTTATTGACTTATATGAGATGTATGAGGAATGATATTGTGCAGGAAAATGATAACACTCACTCAGTAAAAATTCGTATATATGTTATTTGACAAAAGGGGAAGGAAAATGATCTTATTAAATACTAAGAAGCCATAAAATTCAAAGTGTAATGATTCCGTAAAAACCAAAAATGTAAAAGATAATTTAAAATTGATATCTTTCGTTTAGAGATTAATAAATGTAATTATGGTACATCTTTAAATAACAAAGCACCTTAAAATAACAATTTCTTTGCTGTTTAAGATGTTTTTCAGAGAAAAAAAGGGTTTTTCCTGTTTTAAATTTGAAAATTTTACTTTAATATTCAATGTAGAAGGACGTCAAGTAAACGATGTAGGAAGTCCACTGGCTATTTGAACAAAAGTCATGTTCTCTTGTAGGAGAATGTTTCGTATCAAGAAATGTTCACATTGGTTTTTCAAAAAAGTTATTACTGCTGTAGTTATACTAATGAAATTATTTGCATCATCTGTGTGATGTACAAAAATAAGCATATATAGTGATATGTCCTTCAATCACTATCTGTACTACCTCAGGAATGAAAGACTAATAATCATATCCCATTTAGATGTTTACGTTATGCTTAAATGAGACGTTATGTGTTATATACTCAAAGAATTTGCTATTTAGTTACTTATAGTAAAGTTGAGTGTAGGCCACTCCAGATTTTTTCTAAATTATTTGTTGTAAGTTTGATAAGCAGATAGAAATAAAATAAAGTGTGGTTAATTTGCATGTATTTGGATAAAAAGAAGAAATAATAGTTTGAACGATTACGTTATATTTTTTTCCCTTTGAATTAAGAACATTTGGCATAGCTATGTATGAGAAGCAGATATACCCTATCGTTTAATAAAGGGAAAGTCAGTCTGTTTTAGGTTTAATGCAATTTTAGAAATAATTTGTTTCTTCCAATACTACTACCTTCAGACTTTTCAATTATTCAGATTATCATGTAATTGAATGGAGCAATAACTGAAAAAACCTCATATTTTTAAAACAACAGGAAAGAAATTGGTTTCACCTGATTGTAAAAATGTTATGTTTAGTTTTGAAGAATAATTGAAGAATAAAAGATGTAGATTATACTATTTCATGATCAAAATGAAATTATCCTTAGAAATAGGACGTTATGTGAGAAGGAGTTGAAAATGGTACATTTTCTGATTTCAGAACATGTTTTGTTAATGGTAAAAAGTAACTAGAAGACAATGAAGTTAAAAAAAAAACCTAAAATTAGCTATCAAACAAACAAAGTTCAAAAAATTCCGATTCCACAAAGAGCAATTCAGTTTATGAAAAGCTAAAAACTCAACTTAGAATAATAGATGACCAGTTGATGTTTTACTTACATTGACTTCGAATTTTTGTAACAGAATCCAGTCAATAATACTTATTTTTTTAAGGTTTAATGTATTTGTTTTATTTATCATTATATTACAACTGCCCTTAGAAGGGTAACAAGTAATAGTGATATATGGTAGATAAAAAAAATGAAATAAAAGAGTGGAGAAAACACCCATTTGTGGTACTCTGCATAAATTATTCTGATCACTTGAAATTACTTAGTACTGCTAGTGGATTTCGGGGCCAACAACTTTTTAGCAACTTGGTTTAATATAAGAATTTTTAAGATATTTTAAACAGTTAATATGATATATAAGGACAATCAAATTCTTAGAATGTACAAAAAAAAAACGGAACCACTTTATAATTTATAATGATCCCCAAGGTAAAGGATGGTTGTCTAATCAATGTTTTGCAATAAATTTATTTGTGGCATCCTCTAACGTAACTAATTTCAGACTTATAGTTTTTAGTGTGTTTAAGAATGTTTAAAGGTAATATTGGAGCAAGAAAAAGTATTTTATATTAATTTTTGTGACACATCTCTGGCGATTAAAGAAACATAAGTTATCGTTATATGTATAATCTACCACGACTAATTCATAACCTTACAATTTCAAAAAAAGTAATATTGTATGAACCATGACATAAGTTCTACCCATAGTAAAATGAGAATAATAGGCATATAAGGAACTTCATAAGGAACATCATATCTTTTTAGAAGGGTAAATCGACAAAATCTGTTCTGAAAATTAACTTATGGTTAATAAATATCTTGAAGTTGTAAAAGAATTACTCTGGCTTGCTTCTTGAATATAGAAGAAGCTCATGATAGATGGCTTTGAATATATTATTCAGACTGATATGTTCATGAATTAATACAGAAACTATATAACAGATAGCAGGAATCTAGTAGAAGAATAATTAGTGGTGGTACTGGATTTATCACAACTTAGTGAACACTGAAAACTGTCCTGGGAGGTATGCTGTTACTCCTATTATGTAGATTAGTTGTGGTTGAACTTGTGGTATAACACAGCAATATATTAGTTATATGTGATTATTATTACTACTACATAAGCTATTATTAGTGATAAGTAATTACATGTAATAGTTGCGACATGTAATCACAAGAGGGAATATTTTTAGAATCTTTAAGTCAGACACTTAGTGTGTTCATAAACTCCATTATTTTGCGTCAATATTAAATTATGAGAAAGATACTGCTTCGTTCTATATGACAAAGTGGCTGCTAATTTTAAGGCACTTTGGCAATTATTTGCTAATTCAATAAACTTAAAATTTCGTTAAAGGGTTTTTTTGAATATTTCTTGAGCTAACAATATTACAAAAATACCGGAGTAAAATGGTAATACAAAGTCTCTACATAAACAAAGTTTTATTATTCAAACTACGCGTTTCAAGCACTTTGTATTCATCATCAGGTAAATTTCCAATGAAAGCAGTGCAGGATGAACAACCGTCGAACTAAAGTAAAATTGTATGGTATGTTTAATGGATAGAGAAGGAGTTTTTGATGAACGTACCTCTAATTTATTGAATTCAGGGACGTTACATGAATACACTAATTCAGCGGATATGGAATGAATTAAAAGAATGTTCACCCAGAGAATAATGAGTATAAGTGTAGGATATACCACACTTGAAAATTAAACACTGTTTCCTGAAGAAGAAAGAAAGAAACAATGATGTTCCTTATAAAGATCCTATATGCATATAATTCTCATTTTGCTATGGGTAGAACTTATGTCATATTTAACGCAATATTACTTTTTTGAGATTGTAAATCTGTGAAATAGTCGTAGTAGATTATACCTATAACGTTATTTTATATTTAAGTTGGTTAAACAAAAAGGTTATAAAGTAAAAAGTCGGTTAGAACAAAAATGTATGGCCTACTTTTACAGAAAGATTTAATATTTCTCTTACAGCTACATGATATTTTGATAATAATATGAATTTTAAATTATTATATGAAGTTTCAATAACATCACGAACGGATATCATAGATGACTCTTTCGAACAATCCGTTATGATTAGAATTTCACATATAGTCATAAAGTATTCAGAATACTGATTGATCTCCATTATATTCAAAATAATTATTTACTTATATATTTAATCTATATCCTTTATGAATGAAGTTTTTTATTTTAAGTCTTATCCTCTTTAGTTTACTGCAAGATTTAATAGTATATATATGGTATATTTATTGAAAGATACTCAAACTTATTCACAAACATTAACTAAAAGGTAATGTAAAAGAATTGAAACGTGTTTTACTTTATTGGAATTCTTACAAAACTAGAAATAAAATATTAATTTCTTTTGAGCTTGTTCTATTAATATTCTAATTTATAAATTCCTTAAAAGTATGAAAATTTCGGACTTACCAATATGTTATCTAAAATACAAAAAAAATACACATATATACTTCAAAATTTTCAATTTAATAACAAATGATACTTTGTTTTATTTTGAAGGGTTATATTTCCTTAATTGCTAGTCCATTCGAGTACATCATTCTCCTAGTTATCGTGGCCAATTGCATTTGCATTGGAGTCGGCTTCTTCATTCAAGAATCCAGTGACACTGCAACTGCGCTTGTAAGTTGTGTTATAATTAAAATTTCTTTAGTCATATATTTTATAATTTGATGCATTATTTTTTACTTATAGATAATCAAAAAGTTTTTATTAATTTGTGCTCTTGATTCATTGTATATTAACTATTGTACTGAAATTAGTTTGGGTTATAACTTGCAAGTTTAAATCAATCAACATTAAGGTTTTGATGATGGTTTTTAAGTGATATGTATGGGATTTCAGTTTCCCATGTGGCGACGAAGTCTGTTGGTTGTGACTTCGTAGCTCTCAACTAGTTGACCAGTTCTAACTTGAAGACATTCTAAACCTTTTCACTTAACATCCTTATGCTATTAGCTGCTAGTCCCACTTCTCTTTACAGATTCATTTAAAGGATTAGACCGTTGCACTTTTCCATTAAACACCTAAGACAATTTTCCAACAACTTTCCTTTTGTGGTGATTATAGTTTAAACTTCATGAAATAATCATATACTACAAATTGAAATGAAGAAGAAAAAAGATAACACATAATATGTGTATTTGAACAAAATTGCTTCATAATAGATTTTGCGAAAAACTTCCATCGGCTGAGAGATGAACACCAAAGCAAAAGAAACATTAAAGGAAACATTAAGACAGAAAATTATTAAATTGTTAGTTAACCTTTTGACATACTCGTACAATAAATATAAACCTCTTAAAACATTCCCAGGGTAACCTGAGAATGTTTTGGACGTTTATATTTAACTCACCTATCCTACTTCCTCCATGAAGAAAGTATTCTACTTATCACATCCTGTTTAATAATTTGATTAAAATTGTTATCAAAAATGTGACAACTCTCAGTATCATGGTGCTGGTACCAGATGGTCCACCTTTCACGCAATTTAGGAATAGATGAAGATTACCGGTGTTGATCAAAGAGTTGCTCTCTAGCCACGATCATTAGCTACTATGTGATGTTGGAACTGCAATGGACCTCACCAAGCAAACCATAAATGATTTCAAGAACAATACTGAATATCAATTAAAGTGTTGCAATTTTCTAATTTTGCAGATATATATATATAAAATAATAATCACCAATAACTCTTGATATAATATATGAATTAAGTACCGCAATAAACAATATATATTAATGAAAATGCTCTTAGGCCTTTCGTCACATCATCATCAGAGAGCTAAATGAAACAACCAAAAAAAAAACATAAAAGAAGTTAACCTGGCTGACTTAACCGGTCTTCGTCAGAGTTAAGAACCCAACTGATTTCTTATTAGATTTTTTATTCCAGTTGGGATTTGACACTGATGGAGAGCACTTGTTGTGGTTAAAGATCTTTTTTTCACATTTGATACCGTGGTTTGATCATTGATTTATATATACAGCCAATAGTATCTTGGTTTTTTTTCGTCTTGATATGTGTGTTGGGTTTTTATATATTGCAACAAGCCTATGGAACATCTAATGTGTTTAGTTGTTTAATGGAATTTTACTTTATACAAAAAAAAGTTATACATATGAATAAAATATATAAATATTTGCATACAAAATACAATGTGTGATTATATTTGTCAATTGAGTCATTTAATTCAGTTAAACAAAACGGAGTATATTTTTGAATTGATTTAGAACAAACTCCCAGTACTCGATATATTCAGCACATCTTTGTAAAAACGTCAATTTAAAAATAACACTTTTTTAAGTTTTTTTTCGAAAATATTAGTATAACTGATATCAATATGCTTTGATAAAAAGTTTGAGATGCCTATATCAGCCAATAACAAGAATAGCTGTTTTTTTTTTATTAATCTCTTATAGCTATTGTTCAGTTATAATTTCCATATATTTTTATTAAATAAACCCTCAATTGTTTGTTACAGGAGTATGCCGAACATGTTTTTCTTGCCATTTTTATTGTTGAAATGATGTTGAAAGTATTTGCCTATGGGTTTGCCTTGCATCCCGGTTCATATATCCGTAATCCGTGGAACATATTGGATTTCTCTATTATTATTATAGGGTAAGTTACATAGTTACTTTTCGTTATCAATAATTTTATTTTCTTTTTTTTTATATTCTGTATCAATAATGTATTTCATAACTTTATTTGAAGAGTGTGCTCGTAAAATTAATATAATAACGATTTATCCGTTTTCATCTCTCTTTTACAATATGAAATAACAATTAACAATATGAAATCAAAACGACATAATAAAACACGAAAGATCTTCAAAAAATAACACAGAACAAACGAGAACAGCATAATATAGTATATGCAGTAAATTGAACAAGAAAAGGATAATTTATGAATTAATTTTTCTCTTACTCTTAATAGGGGAAAATACCGCAAAATTACAGATTGCACAAATAATGAGTTATGTTTTCTCTGTCATACAACCACATTATAACATTCCATAAGGTTATGCTAAAACTAGTATATTTATTGTTGACAAGATTACAATCCATATTGAATATACCCGGGTGCAAGGTACATAATAAATTAAATTGTGCTAAATTTTCAATCCTCCACTTTCAGACGGGCTTAATGTCTTCAGCTTCATTTTTTCCTGATGAATAACAATTTCTCATACTCGTATATTCGTCGTGATGTATGCTTTCTTGTTTTGTATCTATAGATTTTTAATTCTATAGAGTACTGTTCTACTATCATTTCCGTATTTTGAAATATATACAAAAATATAGAAGAGAGAGAGAGATAGTAAGTTTGCCAGGAGTATCTAACATAAATGTAAATGTTTTAAAACTGTATTTATTGGTCATACCTGTGGCAAAATACTATGTCTGATTTCATGCGAAATTTCAAAGAAATCAACACAACATCCGGGAGCAATCAGCACAAAGGTGTTAGTGTAGAAACTACTGCAAATTACATTAATATACTTATAACACATTAATTATATTGTAATTATAACACATAATTACTTTAATGAAAACAAAAATTATGCTACATTTTTTAAATTAGTGTTTCATTTAAATTTGAAAATAAAAATACAAAATTATTACCAATTTTTTAATTTTAACTATGTCTTTTTAATATTTTGTTATTTAATTAATATTGAAGTAACTAACTAACTAATAATAACATACATTATTATAAACCAATGAAAAAAATATTATTAGCTAAACCAATGATGAAAAAAATATTTCATAGACTTATAACTGCTTAAAAACTCCTATTATGTTAAAATTTTTGGTATATTTTTATGATAATTATATATATTAAATTAATTAGTAAATTAATTAATTGATAAAACAGTGAAAGGTATTTGATATTCATATATACAGTTGGAATTGTTTAAGAAACATGGTTAGTTCTTTTCATGTATTGCTATTCGGTGGACAGAAGCTAGTTAGTAATTGGAAATACGAAGGCATGTTGATCGACTAATGGGGACACTCTATTGTTGGACACCGTTTGAATGCAAACATTACAATAGATCTCACTCGTTACTTGAGCTTAAATAACTCTTTAGAAAGAAGTTTTTTTTTTTTTGATATACTATATCATATTTTTCTAGTCAAACGAAAGAAACCTTCAATAGATAATTATAGCATGAAACTATGATTTCTTTTAACATGAGAAGATTTATTTTTGTAAATGTTTTATGCGTTAGTAACACACATTATAACAAAAGAAATAATATGACCACAACTGAAACTGCAAGAATTCGTGGGAGGAAAATATTGGTGCAACACTTACAGAAGTTGAACAAAATATCTACGGTTGTGAGGTGCAAATATGACGTTTATTTTTGACCTACAGATATATATATCTCCTACTCACATGATGAAATTAGATTAACAGGGCTTGCTAATTATTTTCGTTTTTTTTTAAAAGGTATGTGTATTTTACCAGAATCATTACATTTTACTTTAAAATTGATAATTCAATAGAATTGCTATAATTTATGGTGCTGTATTGACTGCAACGAGAAGAAACAGATAAAAAAGTAAGAAACAAATCTTCACACAAAATCAGTTTAACTAAATGATGAATCTCATAGAGTTTGCATTCATCATCTGGTCGTATATGCTTTACCGGAGATGAGATGAGGACTTCACAGAAGAGGAATAGAGCTTTAATCAAACTCTATAGTCGTCCTATTTTATTACAGATCTAAAACACATCTCCCCGTTAAGTTAGATATAACTTGAGGAGGAACACAAAGTGTTAGACACGCATGTTTTAATTATAAACTGCATTTTTATGGAAACTTGTTGTTTGTCATTAATATCCTAATATTAATCTTGATAATCAAACCTTCGGCTTTTAAGTCGCAAGTTTGATAAGGTACTTTAGAATATAAATATAAATGTTGAAAATTTGATACGGTGCGAAGATTAATATTACTATGGATAAAAAGAAGTTATTAGACCATACTGTATGAAGGACGTAGGATAGGATCTGTGAAAATTCCTATTATTTAAAACAAATTATATTGTTTAGAAGTAGAAAAACAAGAATTTAATGCCTTCATAGGTTAAACTTTTGGTTAAACTCATTTAATCATCACAAAAATTGCTATGTTACAAAAAAAAGGAAGAATAGAGCAAATTTCTAAGGCACATCAATTAAAAAAACATAATTCTTATTAATACAGGGTAGGCTATCAAATAAATATCATAATTTAGAAAACCATTGTCTAACATTGTAATGTTAGATCCTGCCTTCTTTGTTTTCAACATATTGACTGAGTTTTGACTGATTCAGTATTTGAAATAGTAAAGTAGACGTCTACTTTCTGATGTATCACTTTTAGATGCCTAAGGCCTCATCTTCTGGGAAATTCAATATTATGTGAATCACCAAGTCACCAAACAGAACAGATCTGAATTTAAATGTCTATAACTGTTTCACTTAGCATTTAATAGCCCGATACTTGCACAAGTATCCACTTCTTGATTGAATAGTACTTCTTGCTCAGTAGTCTTTTGATTCAGTCATTCGAAGTCAATATTGTTCCATTAGAGATGTTTTTATTTAAGTTTGATGCTATGTACTTTATATAATATTTTAGTTATTGTTTTTATAATAGTATAATTACTTATACTGAAGCATTTCGTTGATATAATTTTGCAATTATTTATAAAATACATGCTTTATGAGAATGGAGCGATGATTAATGTTAGTAAACTGATCTAAATAGATGTACTTTTCTACTGTATTGTTTCCTAGATGCCAATAATCTCAACGCTCACCTTTCTGCCTCATCCTAAATAGCTGCTGCAGAAACAAAGTTCACTGTAGATGTACCATAAAAAAACACCTCATTTCGTTTTCATTTATGCGAAATGTAAAGCCTCTGTATCTCTGTGGACTACATTAGTCCAATAATGTCAGTCATGGTATTTAGTGAAAAACTTCTTAACTCTAATATAAGTAATTATGAAAATTAATCATAAATCACATTAATAAACTCAGCGGCATAGCAACTATTTTTGCCACCCCAATGACCGTTGATTCATTAACCTTCAAAATTCCAGAAAGTTCTCAAATATTCATTTTCACAGAATCATAATAAAGGATCTAATTTTAGACTGCTGTTATTAGTCCCAAACTTTCATCTTATTACAGTGCTCGTATACATATGCAGTCATCATAAAAAAAAAACTAAAAATGTTCAAAAACGTGTCATTCAAATTATTAAAAAAAAATACATCAACTGGATATGCCAATAAATATAATAAACTTTCAAACTCATTAAAAACCTATATGCACATATTACAGCTGAAAAAATCGTTTAAAAACAGTATTACATACATAAAACATAAAAGCAATGACGACCTTCAAAACTCATTTTGTTATTAAATTTCAGATATTTTTAGCTTTTTATTATTTTAATATTTTTCTATTTTCAATTTTCATCCCCTGAATATACGGCCCGGGGTGGACCACTCCTCCAACCCCCTTGCCACGTCACTGATAAAACTTTATTTTTAATTTCTTGAATGTTTTGAGGATGATCTGTTTGATTGATTTAATGTACATCATACTCAAAATTATTGTTTTAAAGTAAAAGAATTAGTGCAGTATCCAGTACTATACTGACTTTATATATAGATAAATATAAAAGTAGATATTGACCATAAAATGGTCATTTAATAAAATGAATTAAAATTTGCAAATTTGTTCTTTAGTTGAAAATCTTGTTGAGTCAGTACTTAAAAATTAATCTTAAAAATAAATCGAAAGCATGAAAACAAAATACATAATAGAAACAATTTAATAACTCTATGAAGAGCACTTTACGCTCATTAATTAAGCTCATTGACTTGTTTTCTGCATATGGTACTGCTTTTGATGTCCCATAAAGGATAAAGAGCACGTTTAATAGTAGCAAAGGAGTGGAAGGCAGAACTGTGAACCTACAAAAGGAAAATATATAACGAGTGTCTGTCATATGTGAATCAATAGCCAATTATTATTGAACTAATAATTCACTATTTCAAATACATTGAAAGTATTCTCAATTACACAATTCACTAACAATGAATTATTTTTGGTGAATGAATAATCCACTATTTATTGATCACCAATATTAAAAACTACTACTTTTTTAAACAATTATGCAATTAAATAATATCCTGACTTTTAGTTCTAATCATAACTCGTTTTGCAGAATTGTTTCGCTGATCTTCAGCTTCAATCTTGAAATGATGCGCTTGCTGAGAGGTCTCCGTCTCTTCAGATTGTTCAGATTAATCAAACTTCTCAAAAGTAAGCTTTCTTCTTGCGAAAAAATATTTCCAACTCCCAGTAAGAAATCATCAGTAAGAAAATAATAAGAAATCATAAGACAATTCATCTTCCTTTCTTCACTGCTTCTTTTTTCTTTGTACAGAAATAAATTAATAATATTTACAATGTTAGTACAGTCTAAAATATTGTATTGATGTTCTTAAAAAACAAGAAATTTCTGCCTGTTGGGCAACAGGCATTAGATTTAAGTAACCAGGAATTATGCAGGGGAATTAAGTAACCAGACATTAGATTTCATATAGCACTACACACATTTCATATTATTAAATACTATTAAATAATTTGTCAGTTATTATTATTTTGCAATTTTCAAATACTAATATTTGAAATATATTTTTAAATTCAATTCAAATTTCAGAAATTGAAATTACATATTAAGATATGTAAATGGAAATGTTAATTACATATATATCGAAGCATTAAATAAACCTCTGAGTTTAGTGCAATGATAAAAAAAGAAGAAGAAAAAAGTTTTGTTTTAATAAATCCGCAAATCTAGATGAAAATTCTTGGAAAGTTAGAGTTTTGCATTAGATAGGGGATACTAAAATAAAATGTATTTCATGAATAAATTTTGGACCTCTCTAGTTAAAGTCAATGTTCTTTCTTTTCAACAATTTTGATTTTTCTTACTTTCTTATAAAATAATTCTTTATAAAATTGTATATGCTTCTTTTTGTCATTAAGCAATAAATGTATGAAATAGCATAGGCTTTGTGCATAAAATTAGTGTATAGAAGATGGTTTAACATCATTTTACAGTACTTAAAATAGGGTTATTTAATTAAGTGCTTAACTTAATTTAAATTAGGCTGTGGAAGCATCCATGTTTTATTCTAACTTTTTCTTCAATACAAAGTATATAATAAATTTACCAATGTATGATAAATATAATTAATCTCCCAATGTAGTATGTTCATTGTATCTTGTGACAAAGGGCTAATTATTGGCATAAGTGTGCTCTCTTTTAGAAGGTCTACTGCAACCAAACCAAGTATCTTAATTAAAAATTTATGCTCAAGTTACCGCTCCAATTTATAATTTTTTTGAAGAATTTAATTTAATTATATTATTTTATTGGAAAAAAAACATTATTCTCGTATTTATAATTAAGATAATTTATATCTTACAATTTCTCACCCTAGGTTTTTTACAGATTTAGACGTAGATACGTCCTAACTCATCCATACAGTCCTCTCTAAGGCGTTATTATGACACCAAATTGTTTAAATAGGGTAGCACTTTTAAGTGACCGAGAGAAGAGATAAGAGACCTATTTTTTTATAGATTTACATATTTTTGTTTAGATTTTACATTATGTAGTTTCTCTAGTCTCTTAACCTGTTTGATTCATAAACATGCACCCTGACATTTCGGCCAATAACATGACACACTAGTCTCTTAACACCAAAAGCTGTCGGTAAATGTATATATGAGAGTTAGTTCCTCCCTTTTAAATTTGATATCATTTAGCCATTGATACAGTATTAAGGGGTAAACATGTTAGACAGAACTCTAATATATATATCAATGATCAAACCAAAATAAGAAATGGGAAAACAAGACTAAGATCTTTCAACCGTAACAAGCGGTCTTCGTCAGAGTCAACTGACTGTTGGGTTTTTGACTCTGACGAAGACCGCTTGTTACGATTGAAAGATCTTAGTTGTTGTTTCACGTGTTTATGTGAAATCTTTATATATATATATATATATATATATATACTCGTATATATATAAGAAATTATAGACACCCAAAAATACATTGGAAGTCACATCATGCTAAAACCGTTAGAAAGAATGAGGTGAAATATTTAGCACTCAAATGACAATAAGGAAACAGTGAGAAGTGATTACATAATTTCGTGAGTGTTAGTCCTTTTTCTTGCGTTCTCTAGCTGTAACTTTAATTATATATATATATATATATATATATATATATATATATATATATATATAAATATATATATTTATATATATTTGTTATAGGCATATCTAATGCTATAACTAAATTGATTTAAATGAGATTTATATTGATTTTAGATTATTTGGAAATCCCATAATGGTAACAAGGTTTACGTAAGATTTCTCCATTAGATCATTTTTAGCAATTAATGCAAAAAATCACCTAATTGAGAAGACTTATCAAAATTGTGTAATCACTTCTCACTGTTTCCTTATTGTCATTTGAGTGCTAAATATTTCACCTCATTCTTTCTAACGGTTTTAGCATGATGTGACTTCCAATGTATTTTTGGGTTTCTATAATTTCTTAACATTATTTATTTATTAAAGTTCTTCTAAATATTTAACAAGAGTAGGAAAGGATAATAAAGTAATTATAAAATTGAAGTTAATATAAGTTAATTTGTTATTATGAGAATTATTGTAGTTATGAAACTATAGCTTTACTGCTAAATTGTTTCTGTACAACTTTGACCTTGCATTACGTAATATTGTACTTCTCTTGATTGGTTGTAGGGTAATGTCATTATTTTTGGAAAACAATATAAAATATTTGAGACATTTTTAGTAAAAATAATCTATTTTAATATATATAGGTTTCATTTGTTTAAAATAAACTTGATTACACGCTGTCTTGATTGAGTCCTAGTGATTATATATGTCGGTTGTAGACTCATATGCTAGCTTCTGTATTTATGTTTCAGAAAAGAATTGAGGACTCGGAGTGAGCAATATGAATGACTTCACAAGACCAGTGTCCTTTTATTTCAGAGCTCGACTTCAAATGAAGTGCAGCAGGCTAATTTTACAGAGTAAAGAATTTTCTCTTTTATAAAGATGTTTCATTACATCCTCAGCACAGATTCTATACGCTATTTTAAGAGCCAGTACTCATGATACACTGATAAATTAATATCAAGAATGACATATTTTTTCTTTAATTTATTAACTTATTATCTCATTATAATACAAAAAGATAACATATTCAGATACCAAAAAGCAGCAGGTTTACTCAAACATCTGGAACCATTTATCTAAATTACAATTCAATTTTTTCTTACCTTGACCACATATATTGAATACTTATTTTCTTTTTTATTGAGGTTTGGTCCAGGTCGAGCAGTTTTATTGTTTGAAGCTAGACCAAACATCTATAAAAAAGAAAATTAGTGTAAATTATAATTAAATAATGTCTGCTGAATTTTTAATACCTTTATTGATAAAATATTCTTCAGATTTTATTTCACCGAAAAAAATAATAACTTTTTTTCCTTATTTATTATAGTCCTTTATATATAATAATCTCTGTCTGATTATGTTTATTAAATGAAAATCGAATTTTAATATTTAATGTTAGATTCATTTCCATTTTATCATTGGGTTAAAAAAGAAAGATATGAAAACAGTATTTTATTTATTAAAAGTAACCTTCATTTATAATTTTGTCAGTTTGTTATTTGTCTGCCATACTTATAATCATATGTGATCTGAATTAAATATTGGGGAACAAAGATGGAATTTCCTGTTATGATGCCCCGGAACCCATTTTTAAAATTTTTGCTTGAATGTTATGATAATATTTGTGCCTGTTTGTGGTGTACGTTTGTATCATAGAAAGTAAGAGAGAGAGAGAGAGAGAGAGAGAGAGAGAGAGAGAGAGAGAGAGAGAGAGAGAGAAGAGAGAGTGATTAGGGAGAAAATGAATGTGAGAGGAGCATATCCTAAAATGCTTATCGTCTGAACGTTCATACAGATTTCAGTTTATACATTAAAACAATTGTTACTAATAAATAAATTTAATAGTAGTTTAGGAAAAGAAAAAACAAGAAAGTTACATTTTGCTATCATAGTATTCTTAACCATTCAGTATAGGTTAAAATTTAATATTGAATATCATCAGAATACTTGTGTAATGTAGTAGGATTTTATGAATTTTTGACAATGCAAAACGATAGTGAAATAATAGTCAAACTCATGAAATTGTAGCCTCTGTTTATTTCTGGGATGCATTTTTTAGCATTTTTATTACTTTACTATAAGTAATGTGTAATAACCATGAGAATATTCTATCTCGATATTTCAACGAATTACATGTATGGAGGTTCTTAAAGTTTGATGTTTTGAGTGTATGTATGTGGTGGTTGGAGGTTGAAAATCAAAACGATTGTCAGTATGCCACAGATCACAAGGTTTGATGGATCAGATTCATATTTTCCACAAAAATGGGCCCTAGAATGCAGATGTGTCTTATTGTTTTGTGAAAATATTGAATCATTGAGGAGTTACTTCATTGGGAAAATCTAATTTTATGCAATATTATTTTCTTCCTATATTACTAACTATAGAGTGTTGACATTTGGAATTTCTACGAACAAGCAGTAGCTGTATATAAAAAAAATCTGAGATTTTTAAAACTGTAAAGGTATTTTTCACAATAAAATGTAAAAATATTGAATTATGATTGATGCTGAAAGCTTGTGTGCACAATACAATCCCTACCGTTTGATGGATCAAACAATTTTATTGTAAGTAGCACTTTACGTAGAGATGAGCTGAAGATATTTATTTTTAATTTAATTAACTAAGAGGAGCGTTATGGTATATTTTATGATTAAAAAAAAAAATTTGTTTAAACAGCTAATGTTGAAAATGAAATTTTGTAGACAAAATGGTCCTAAAATTAGTAATCTACACCAAAGTAAAGCTATTATATTATATCATGACTGAAAATTCAACTTGAAATAATCAAGCACTTGCTGTACTTGTTAGATTATTTTACAATGACTTAGGAACAATTTAGGTGAATTGAGTAAATAAAATATTACTCAAATGTTTAATAAAAGAAATGCTATGGAATTTTTGAGTTAATATGATATGTAGTAGCAATAAAATTCTTAAACATGAAAACTGGATACACATTCACATATATTTATGATGTTCTGCAGGGTGTGGTGGATGGTTGACTAACAAAGAGTTGTGATTAAATTGCATGTTGCACCTTTTTAACTAAACTTAATATGAAATGTATAGTTGTTGGCGTGATTTTGAAGTCTATTATTTTTGAGTAAACATTATTTAAGGTACATTTCAGTTCTTTATTTCTAAACATATAATGATTTTGTCCTACTTTGTCGGGGATTCAATGAACATCATATTTCTTATTATGCGTAGTCACAATTAGAAGTATTTAATAAAAGTCACAATTAAAAGTAACAAACCGATTGAGGTACTTTTTAAATTATCCAAGTTCCGTGTAAAATTGCTTCATAGACTCATTCACGGGGTGTTTCTTCTGATTTATTCTACTTTTTAATCTGGGAAAGTATTATCTCGTTATTATAAATGTTGTGGATATCTGCAACTGTGTTTGCCATTGCCAATAACTTCTTATTTTTGTCCAGTGTTTTATGTGAGAGTAAGTCAAAGGTCTATAGGATTCCATTCACTATTGCTCTTAGAATAGCTAGGAGCACAGACTGATTATTTCAATATTTTTCAGCTAGCAGCATCGACTGCCTATTGCAATATGCTCCACTTAACAGAACAGACTGATTATTTCAATATTTTTCAGCTAGCAGCATCGACTGCCTATTGCAATATGCTCCACTTAACAGAACAGACTGATTATTTCAATATTTTTCAGCTAGCAGCATCGACTGCCTATTGCAATATGCTCCACTTAACAGAACAGACTGATTATTTCAATATTTTTCAGCTAGCAGCATCGACTGCCTATTGCAATATGCTCCACTTAACAGAACAGACTGATTATTGCAATATTTTTCAGCTAGCAGCATCGACTGCCTATTGCAATATGCTCCACTTAACAGAACAGACTGATTATTGCAATATTTTTCAGCTAGCAGCATCGACTGCCTATTGCAATATGCTCCACTTAACAGAACAGACTGATTATTGCAATATTCTACAGTTAGCCAATATTTACTTACTAGTTTGTCTGAGTTACTTTCATAAACAACAAAAGAGTTTACATTTGTTGGTTTTGCTCTCATCTTTGTATATATTTTGCTCACATGAAATGTCTGGACTTTCAACGATATGGTTTGTTATTGCGGAGTAAGTCAGTATTTAGGGTTCATTGCTTTTTCTAAAAATATTCCATAAATATCTACTATTATTGTACGCATGGACACAGTAGTATATATGGACAAGGTTCATACTTTTTAACTCTTCAGTTTGTGTGGGTGTGTGTGTGTGTGTGTGTGTTTGTGAGCGAGTAACGCAAAAAGCTATTGAATGCTTCAGGAGAGCTATAACTAACTCTTTCTAAACCGCAATGGATTTCATAATAAACCTAAATGATTTATTAATTGTGATTACTACTTCTCTATTTAAACAAGACTTCAATAGCTTTTGTGCTATGGAGTGGATTATCTTTTTTTTATCTTAATGGAAACAAAACAACACTCGATTGAACAATAGCAATAATTGAATATTTCGTTTTTCCCAGTGAAAATTATTTCTAAACATCAGTTGGTTCAACAACTGATCTGTATCTATATTCCGTAAAACATGGTAATCATGGGAACATTCAATTTCAACTTTGAAAGATTTGCATGTTTTGAGAATCCCTATGTCCAGAAGTTTTTTTATGACACCTATAGAGGACAGTTTTTGGTTAGCAGTTGCCAAGGAATTCCTCATACTAGCTAAGAAAGTTATTTTGATATTGCTTTCATTTCCCACTAATTATCTGTGTGAAGTAAGCTTTTTAAGCTAACTTTGTTGAATATTAGAATAAATCTAATACGATTGACATATTAGATTTGAATTAGACTCAAAATTAAATTGAATTTCATGAGTTCTTACGTTTACTTAAACTAAATTTGAGTGTAGACCACTTGAGAGTATAGTTCGTTGATCTGCTATTCTATAAATGTATTTTGCTGTTTGCTATTGTTTATTTATATGATAAGGTGGCTCATGTTTATTTAGATTAAATTTATGGAGATCTTTCTAGTACAATAGGAAGTAAAGCAAGCCATTTGAATATCGATTTGATGAACATCATTTTCTTCAAGTAGGATAAGAGAGTTCTTTTGAAATGAACATTGAACATAAAAATTCGTTTAATATTTTTTGCGAACTGAACAACTCTTTGATATAAAATCCCTCACCAATTTCTTGCTTGTATTATGAATAAATCAAACTCTAATTAACACACACACACACACATATATATATATATATATATATATATGAAATTAAACACCACAATAAAACAAATAATATTACATATAATGCTCTAAGGCCTTTCGTCAAAACATCATCAGAGAGCTAAATGAACCAAACAACAAGTATATTAGTTAGTTAACCTGGTTGATTGAAGTCTTCAGGATTGCTGGCATCCCTGTCTAAATTTAAAGTTCCTAAAATTGAAGGGGTCTTAATTTTCTTACTTATTTCTTTTGTCAATATTTCATCCAGTTTGTATGAAATATAAACTATTGTTTATTAAATTTCCATAGAAGTTCTTTATGAAGGCACTTTCAATAATATTTCTCTTTCTTTCTGAAGCCACAAAAATTAATTCTTTTGCTTCGCTCCAATTTATTAAATGATTTTTGTTCCTTACATGTAAGTACAAGGAACTCTTTATTTGTTTTATTGTGGTGTTTAATTTCATATATTATATCAAGATTATTGTTGATTATTAATCTTTCATATATATATATATATATATATATATCATTAAAGTAGCCTCTGCGTTAACGACTTTAAAGCTGGTCGGCTCCAATTTACGAACAACCTTTCGGTGGGCTGGTGTTAAAAGCCATGAAAAGCTCATGTCAAAGTAAGATGTCTCCTGGGAATTAAAAATGTTTACGTGAGGATTTGCTGCCATCATACACACACACACACACACACACACACACACACACATATATATATATATATATATATATTATATATATATATAAACTCAAAAACGAAGAAAAGCAAGACACAGAAAAGAGGCACACTTACAAACTCAAATTTTCGGATGATCCGTTTTCAGGAGAAAAGAGAATGGGCAACCAATCACGCAGGAAACACGAAGACTGTCGGTTGCTGGGACGATTTCCTGCCGTTGTGTTTCCGGCGTGCTTGGCGTGGCTAAATTGAGTTATTTTGAAAGAACATTCTCGTTTATAGTCATTTGGTTAACTTTGAACACAATTTTATTTTAAGGAAATTAAGTAATAGTGTAACCAAAGAAATATAAGGTACTGAACTTTAGTACTAATAAACAAGTACTCTTAATATCGTGTTGCTAACTTAACAAAAATATCCTCATTTCGTTAACATCATAGTGAACCGTTATACGTAGGAATATTGAGTTACATGAGCATTCTTAATCTTACACACATTAAAGAAGGAATTATATCATGGTAGTATTGTTTATAAAATGTGAAGTGATCTACTCGTATGTTACATTTTATAACTGTTGATGAAACTCCAAATACACTTTTAATAACTTTGAAAGGGTTAAACGGGAATAGTAAAATTATAACCTGGTTTCGTAGAGCTGATTTGCAGCTATCATGCTTGCAGAAGGAATTCTCTGGTCATCAATTCCTGATGACAAAAACAGGAACCAGAGTGACGGAGAAGGAAGCATAACGGTTGAGATGACCGAGTCACTAGTTATTGCAAGGATAGTTATCATCTCGATGAGAGCTATGAATCTAGAGCAACTATTGAGTACTCAATAGCTTATTGTGTAGAGCTTACTCTGTCTCTTGTGGCTAACGAGACTATGGAACTTCCCTGAAGTCAACAAATAACCATAACTATGACCTCAGGGTAACAAAACCTGTTCTTGACTATCAGGATTTACAAAAATTTATCCCCTGCCCTACTCATACATAACTCTCAACCAAAACAAGTGCGCGATTTACGACAGTAATTAATAGTCCCCATTGAAGACAATGAACTACTCGAGATGCCTAGATAAATTAAATCCCTACATGTAATCAGACAAAACAAAAAAACTTTTCAACAATGCTTATTGGGCAAGACGTAGACCTGTGTATAGAAGTTCAGTGTATTGCTAATAAGCACTAGTTATTAGGAAGTTATTGAAGAAAAGCAATAAACCCATTATTGGAAGGCAAGAATAGTTGCCTTTAGTCGAAGTTTAATGAAAATTAAAACTTCAACTAAAAATGAAATGAAACTTCCTTGACAACAGTAAGATTGAATATGGTAATAAAATAAAACTGAATGTTTAAATTAATTAAAGGTATCCAGTTTAAGCACCATATATCTTAAGAGAAGTGTGCTTTTCTATCCATTTTTCCATTGTTAAGTAAGTCCAAAGTATTAAAAATTATATATAATCAGATATTTTGGACAGTGTCATTTATGTAAAATAGTACATATTTTCTATCCCCCCCCCCCCTTCTTCTTCATTAGTAATGTTTTACACATCGACAAATTGGTTCAGTTGTAATAGTAATTATAGTAAAAATAATTATTTTTTTCCGTAAACCAAGTATTAAATCAATCACCAGGAGCAAATATATTATATAGTAAAGGTTGTGCTATAATTTAACTGAGTACGAAGTCAGTAATACGAGCTAGATCAAAAGGGAAGGATAAGAGCATTATTTAATGAACGTATTATCTAACAGTCTGATGAAGCTACGCCATTAATATGTTGAGACAGAGGTTTATTCAATCATGCGTAAAGTGATGACAAGTTAGTATCTGGATAATGATCAAGAGTATTTCTAGCACATGTTTGATATTCCAATTTGAAGAGAAAATAACATTATCTAATTTACACATGCTTAGCTTTTAAGAGATCATTTTAATATTCAGAAATGTGATGCTACGAGTAACTCTTAAGCACATGGTTTCTGAAACTTTAAATCAGAAGTTTCAATCATCACACTAGATATTGTTGTAAATTCAAAGTTTAGTATATATATAGTCATATAACGTCCAAAAATCATTGCTATTCTTTGTTTTCAGAATTTAGTTTTATATGCATCTATTTTTATTTATTTGCAGACCTCATTCCCTTAGAGTTGTGGTCTGCTTTACTATGAGGCGTGTTTTTTAGTTACCACAAACTAAATGCTATGGCTACAGTTAAAGTTTTATTTCTTTAAATATCATAAAACCTGATTGTGCTGTACCGTATAATTAACGCCATTTTTTATCCCCATCCTCCGAGCACCTCTCCGAAAGCATAGCATCATGAACATTGTTGTTTTTATTTTCAAATTGTTTTACTTCTCGTTACATGCAGGAATCTTTGAGAACAAGTAACATGCACTTTTTAATAATTTTTGTAGGCAATCAATACAAACTTAAATGTCTCCATTTTCAAACACTGCATCAAAAGATATAGGTCAGAATTATTTTCTGAATTTATTCTTAATATTTGCCAACTATAACACTGAGATATTCATGAACTGCTGATACCAATGGCTTGTTCATCTCCTATTTCGTTCCCCCGTTCATTTCCCCGAATAAGAAAATTATTCAAAAAGCAAAGACAATTTAAAGAAAATTGGGTGATGAGATACTTTGTGGTTGGGCACTGTGCTACTCCAACGTGTCTTATGTGCACAACGATGGTTATTTTTAATTGTTGCTTTACACTAAGTCCATAAAAAAGGAATCAAATTTCAAATGGACTATCCCTGTCCTATGTCTGGAAAAAAATATTTATAGGAAAACTCTATTAATGTACTCTACAACTATCCTGCATATATTTTAATGCTTAAAAATGAATTTACTTTAATTAGTTTTGATCCTCTCTTTTTTTTAAGACCTGAGAAATTTTCCTATTGAATACATCTGAATTACAATAAACTAATAATTACATGATATGTAATTATTATTACATGATATATGTTATCATTACATGATAACAGTACAATAGAAATCTATTATATAGATTTATATATATTTATAAAATTTTGTAGCTGTCTTTCCTTAAGACGTACGTTATTGAAAATAGCAACAAACTTGGCCTTTTTTAATAAGGTTTTCACTCTTTCAAAATAAAACTATTCTTATTAGGAGATTTGAAAAGCTTGTTAAGAAACAGTTATCATTAAAGTTTGATGTTATGTTATTTTCAATAATGTATGTATATTATAAACAGTGCTAAAAAATATTTTCTAATCTAACTTGAACAAATAAATTACCAATGAAGTTTAAAAAATTTAAATGACGCCTTCAAAATATTATTGAAATATCGTTGAAGGTAATGGTGTCACTTAGATTCATGCTGTGTACTCCAAGGCTGACATCCACTGCTCAGCCCTTTGACTGAGATTGACTGGATTGATTGACAATCCAGATACCCCAGATAAAACTTCCCGATCACATCTCAGAATGCTAACTGTTTTAGTTTTGTTCTTTAAGAAACATTTGTCAATACAAATAACATTTTTTATACATTTAAATAGTTGGGTTAACTAGTTCTACAAATTACCCATGAACTTTGGAGGGAATCTGATTACATCTACTACAAATAATGCAAAAGAATGGATGAGACAATAAACAACGACTAGTTTTTTGCGTAGGTCGTGGAGGATGTATTACGTGGATAATCTTTAATCCATCAACACTGTGTGAATGATGTGTTGAAACAAACATCTTGAATAGTTGAATGTTGTTGTTGTTTTCTTTTTCCAGTCATATATAACAGCTGTCTGATTACGTAAAACTTGCAGTTACATGAGCTCTAATGTAAAACCATAGTTTTCACAAACGCTGCTATTCAAAAGATTTATTTTAGATTAGTCTACGAAACCTGACACTAAAATCGGTTATCTCCAATCAACTTGAAAAGTAGGTATTTACATAAACTTATCAACACATGTAATTTTGTCAATAAACAATCTAAGTTCTTTACTTCTTTACACCTATCTTAGTTCTTGTATCTGCCTTTTTTTTATAGCCAATCTCTTTTGAAAGGTCAATAATAAAACTTTTATTCCATACCTTTGTAAAGGGTGTATAGTTTCAATGGCATTGTTGGTGCGGATATGGTATTGTACGCTGTATTATTGACATAATAAAATCACAGATAGAAATGTAAAAGTTAAATACAAATTGAACGGTAATAAAAAAGAACTCTTAATAGAAAATGTCATTTCTAAATATATCATTATACAGTATTGGTTAGTTTTATCATATATAAAAACTTCTTTTCATTTTTCTATTTTGTCTTTATTTCAAATTATTAAAGATCGTTCATTAATATTTCCAATACAACCAACGACGTGGCTCAAAGTTGGTATCCACAACATTATTGTGTACAATACGGATATAAATGTTAGAAAGCACCATTCCATGAGAAAAGCACATAGAAAATGTATCACTTCGTGAATTATTGACCAATGTAGGGGAGAGGGTGTTTTGTAGTCCCCACTTCAAAAAGTTCCTTCAGATGATTTTTTTTAATTCGTGGTACAATTAAATTTGTTTTGAATATGGTTATATTAATTATAATTTACATTGTATTCCTTGCTTGATTATAGCAATGAAAAGCAAATTATCAAGGAAGGCTATACTTCCTTTTAGTCCTGTACAGTCAAAAGTTTCAGTAAAGCCGGATTTCGTATATAACTTTGCGTAATGTGCGCTTCCAGTAAAAGTTTACTTATCTTTATCAACATGGTTATTTATTAACATGATTATTAATTTACTTCTTTATGATATGAAAATTGATTAGAACTAAGGATGTAGCTAAATCATAGTTGAAATATAAATGAACTAAAACGTTGCAAACTAAGAAAATAAAGGACGTTGCAAAAGAATTAAAAAAACATGGTGATTTTATTTAAACAAGAACTGATGACAGACCCTTGTTATTAGGCTCTAAATCTGGTAGTTAAAACTCAGAAACGTATTTTTGAATCTTAATATTTCAGGAATAACTTCAATGATCAATAAAAAATAAATAAATGAATAAACATTTGAATGGTGCTTATCACCTGTGGTGTAAATTTTATCAAAATTCATATTATATCAAAAATTAATTTTCAAAGGATTTCTTCCTGTAGAATTGGGTTCTCTTTAACAACAGATTTATCTTATTTTAACAATACAAGACTGGAAGATGAAGAAATGACTAAAACGGTTAAGTGTGACTAGAATATCCGGATATGGAATTCTAGTTAAACACACCGAATGTGGAAAATTTCAAAAACAGACTCACATGTATGCAAGTCATATATATCAGTGAGAATCCTACATCAATGATGTTTATGATTATTATGGTTTGAAAATAATTTAAGAAAAAAATATATTTTGTGAAAATAATAATTTCACTGTAGATCCATTTTTTCTTATTTTTTTTTATGTTTAATTGCAAGTTGTGACCGTAATATAAATACACATGTTCAAGGGCAATTAGTTTCAGATATTTATCGTGGTTAAAAAATGATAAAATATAATAAACCTAGAATCAGGGAATATTTGTCGCTATCATAGGGCATCCAGTGTATAAAGGACCTCATTATCTGAAATATCCCTTGGCATCATCGTTATTGAATCTACCAAAATCAATAAGTAATTAACTGATTTGAAATGATATTTGTAGCATATAATCTGCAACTCTACAAGTGCCTCGAATTGAGATGGGAATCACTATATTAATTATATTATAATTATTGTTCGATTATAAATATTGACGATTGGTTATAAATGAATTAAGTGAATACATTATAATAATAATAATGCAATAATAATTTTGGTGGATTGAATTAGAAAATAAAAAGCAATTACATATATGGAAAAGAAATAACGGTTTGAAGATTCAGACCAGTTGAAGTGGGCTACGATTGATTCGTCTGGGGATGTGTTAATGCGACTGGAGTTTCACATTCTGCATTAACTGATTTCTTTGTTACCCATCAACTCATACTCGTATATTTGTTTCTCTCTGAATAAAAAACCAATTCATCTAAATCAGTTTTAGTAAGTTTAACACAATTTTTCCAAAATCGTATACTGAGATCTAACCAACATTAAAGTTCGTATGTTTTTGTATTGTTATTTTAAGTTAACTAGCAAATATTTATTGTCATAAACAATTTTATAAACAGTTATTGATTGATGTCTGAAATAATTTTTGCAACAAATATATAACATATGTTTTTAACAAGCAAATTAATAAAAACGTAAGAGTGAATTTATTCTATTTTATATTTTCGTTATTATGATTCAAGTAAAATGGACATAGCTTGTTAAAAGTTTAATTTCCAAGTTTGCCAGAACAGATGGCTTCAAGGCGTGGAAGATTGTCATTTTTAACACTCTTGAAATAAGATTCTCCCTGACTTCTTTTCTAATTCTTATTTGAATCAACTCTCAATTATAGAAGTAATAAGTTCTCACTGATAAAAAGTTTACAACTTGAGGAGAAAAAAAAATTAAAAATGAAAACAAAATTTAAATCTCTATCTCATTATATAATCTGTCTTACCAGTCAGAGATATTCTTAATGTTTTATTATTGTAAGCGCTAAAATATACTACTGGGTACAAATAAACCGAAACAAATTTGTTTGTTACACATGTATGTCTGGTTGGAATGAACTTTCTAGACTGAAAAGATATAATCATATATCAAGCAACTTTTTATAATAACAATTTCATCTACCTTAATTTAATTTATAGTAAATCTGATTATTTAAAGTATTTAGTACGTCATCTACAACTAATATCCACAGTTGTGCTGATGGAATGAATCATTAGCAACCACAATTCCACTTATAGTAGAATATATAATATATATATAATTATATATATACTATAACATATATACTTATAGTAGAATATTAAATCCACATATAGTAGATTCAACACATTAATTATTCTTGCATTCGACTTTTGTAATCATTTATATAATTGCTGGATGGATACCTGTACATATTAGGTTTAATTTAATAGATTTGAGGGAACGTTATCAGCAAAACCACTTTAAGTTGAAAACTCAATATGAATCAAAAATTAGTAAGCTATCAAAAAACTTTCAAGAAATGTTGATTACTCCTAAAATCGAAATAGCTATAAAAACTGAAAACTCAAATTATATTTGTGATTAAACTGCTGTACTTTACCTATTTGATTACACTAACTTAAAATTTTTTGAAACATAATTCTTTTTTTAATGTTTTAGTAAAAGAAATTGTAAAGTATTTCAAAAGAGTCAACATGATAAGTAAGAAATATGAAATTCATAAAACTATAAACTTTCAACTCCGAATGGTTACATATTTTATGCTGATCTCTAGAGTGAAAGATGGTAATGTGTTGCAATAAATATACAGTAGTGAGATATATTTTTTGGTGTGTTTAAGAACTCAATTGTTCTTGGGTAGTATTAGATCATATAAGTAGCAATTTTCCATTTTCATGACAAATATACTACTACATTTACACCACAACATAAAGAAGGATTAAAGAAACATAATTTTTAGTATTAGGATTGTTTTTCATACCAGTATTTTATAATAATAAGATTTGAAGAAGCAATATTAGACTAAATATAACAAATATTAGGTTTTATATGCAGTAGAACGATATGTAATGGGTAAATAAGAATCTTCATGAGAGATGACTTACTTATAAGAAGGGTAAATGACCAGAGTTAATTTCAGAAACATTGATTAACAAAATAATAATACCTCGAGTCTTAAAAAAATCATCCGGTGCTGCTACTTTGATATTGAAGGAGCGTTAGATAACAAGCCTGAGAATCCAGTGAATCAGAACTAATGTATAGATGTTTTCACCAAAGATCTACAAAATGGATTACAACAAATTAACGCAAGAATACAGTCAGGCATAGAATATATTACTGAAATTGTGACCACGGAGGTATCACTCAGGGAAGTGTACTATCGTCTCTATGGATGTTACTTTTGTAGATTACCGTCTGGATATTCCATATAGTCATAGTTTTATTAGACAAGAATATGGTGACACTCTTGTTATTATAAGAAATGAAGAGCTTGATTTTGCTACTTTTGAGGTTATGAATCATTTTCTCTAAATTGGTGAGACATTGGTAAAGCAGGAAGACATTGATATAAATCCAGCTAAAACAGTGTTCATGTTATTCTCAAGAAAATAGAAAGTAAGTCCCAAGGACTCATTATTGGAAATACTAAACTAGAGCTATCAGAGGTAAACAAAAACATTGTAATCTTTTAAGATAAAATACTAATCTGGAAATCAGTAAAAAAGAGACATTGCCTAAGGCTTCAAAAGTAATGTACTGCTATAGAAGATTCTTTGGTTATAACTCAAAGAATTATCTGTGAAATTGCTATTATGCCTGTGTCAAAGCCAATAGAATTAAATGAAAATGATACCAAAAGTAACCTTAAAACTATAGGAAAATGTATTTAATGATAACAGGAACAATGAACACTTGGTATACTACCAGCATTATAACATTAATCCTTCCTCCTCCCCCACCCACTTGACAAATATCTTATGCAGAAAATCTGTAGAGACCCACATTCAGAGTGATCATGTGAAAAAAAAGTTCTCAGATGGTCTTACAGTTTGTTATAAGAAGCCATCACTATAGAGGTATAAAACACTTAAGACTGATATGTAAAAATTATTTGGGATCAGGAGAGGAGAGATATGAGTTGAAGCATAACAATGGAATGAGATATGGTAAAATGTAAAACTTCATTTTACATTGAGCCAATTCTTCATTTAGCTCAAACACTTCAGGCAATATTTTTTGTGTGATTCATTACTTAATTCTTATTTAGTTTAAAAAAAAAACATCATTTCATAGTTACTATAACATTTTTACTTAAAATTGCATCTACAATAGCTAATTAGTATTTAAATTAATTACAGTTCAATTCGTATATTAATGACAAATATCAAATCTTAATATATCATCTTTTTCATCAAATAACCATCAGTATTATAGATACTACAACGCTTATGTTTATAGCTTTTGTCGATGTATACCCTGGAAGCCCGCTTCCATCAAGTCCACCTTGTGTGCCTCACAAAGACTGTCTAGTATTCCTCATTCATGAGGAGGCAGTTAGAGGTGGTTTCTAATGACATGGCGAAATGGCTCCACGTTAAAAAACATATACGTATTCTGGTTTATCATGAAAATTGTTTCTGTGTTTACGTTTATTTTTATATTCAAGCTGAAACCAAATTTCAGAAGTGTATTCAATAACTAATCATGTGATTTTAACCCCAAATTAGCACTATTGTTAAAACCGATAGTGTGGTATAAATTGGTTGTGTAATATTCAAAGAATAATGAAAAATATAACCAGTTTCGTCTTGTTCAACTACACAAACAAATGTGTCAAGAGATAACCGAATTCATGATTACTTTCCGAGCCTCCAGCATCAAAATGTTATTATTCATCTTCTTCCGAGATCTTGTTAACAGGAATAATCTATTTACAGTCCAAACAGATCATTGGGAGACAAAAAGCTGCAAACCATTAATACTTTTTGGCATTATGTTACCAGATACATTGTCCCTCGTAATATATTTTACAAGAGGCGAAAAAATGAGCACAAATGATCATCTCAATTAAAAACATAATAATAATAATAATAAAATTGTTGTAGATGATAAAATTAATACAACCAAACGGCAAGAAATTGGTTATTTATGAGTTTGATAATATTCCAGCAGTGATTATAAAGTTAAATATAATAATATAGTTTACTGTCCTTCGCTATATAGTCTCCTTCATTAAAAGTGGGATATATCAATTTTTAAATATTAAAAAAAATAAAGGGTACTTCCATCTTTATAAAAATGTTATAAAATAATAAAGTTGTTACTAACTAAGTAAAAATAAAGGTTAGTATAAAATTAATTGTAGATATTTAAATCTTTTTAGGGATACCGTTGACCATGTTCTGATATGAGGATTATTCTTTTATGATATAGGAACGAACATCAATGTTTGTTAAATGATGCCAATATATATTCATTGATATGTTTACTGACATTTTTGAATTAAAACTCAAATGATACATAATAATAATCCTAATTTCCAATTTTATCTTGTGTTTCCTTTATTAATTTGTTAGTTGTACAAATGGAGCTAAGAACCTCGTCTATTATATGGTCATTTATTTAACTATAGAACATCGAAGAGTGAGAGTGAGGAAAACTGGAATACAAGCTGTCTAGAAGAAATGTACCTGGTCCATAATCTAGAAATGTTGTCAAAATATTATAAATCAATATTAAAAGACAAAGAATAATGGACATATGAAGAGAAGGTGAGAGTAAAACTATGCCAACACTGTAAGCAACAAGTGTCATGATTTATTGACTTGCAGTGATTCTGAGCTGACAACTACGCATAAAAGTTATTCTGACAACACCAGTGAATGTATTGAAGTCTGCTTAAGTATTTGTCTAGAGTCGTCATGAATCAAAGCATATGGTGAACTTTGCGTTAAACGAATGCAGTACAGCATTTTTTTTTTGTAAAACTGAAATTTGACTTTTTCAAGTGCATAAATTAGGTAAGACGTCTGGAAAGACTATACACTGTTAATTATCGACTCTTATTTATTGAAACAATTATGCACATTTTGCAGTAAAAAAATTTTTCAAAAAAACGTTGAAAAGCAACATAAAGAAGATGATGTGAGGAATAATGAGTTGTGATAAACAGTTGTCTATAAAAGTCATTGAACCGAATTTTCCACAAAAACCAGTCAATCAGGTGGGTATTTGAAAATGTTAAATAACACTGTAAGGCTATAGAGAGGTGAATTATATAGAGACTGAGATTTACATTTTCAGAGAGAGGGTGCAGCTTAGAAAACTTCACACCTAAGGCTAATGTTTCTTCATTAATTATTAAAGAACTTTTCAAGAAATTGGTCGTACTTAAAAGATCTGTAGAGTCACCTGTGAATTGTCCTGGGCTTACTCTTATCGGCTTCTAACTCTGAATTAGTTTATTTTGCTGTTTTTCTTTTTAGAACATCGGGGTTGGTAATCTTTAATTGAGGTGGTAATCTGTGCTTATTTTCTCGCCTTCTGTAAAATATATTATGAAGGACAATGTATCCAAAAAGTATTAATGTTTTACTGTCTTAATTATTCAGCTCTTTATCTCTCAAAGATCTGTTTGGACTGCAAATAGATTAGTCCTGTTAACAAGGTCTCGGAAGGGGATGATTAATAATATTTTGATGCTGGAGGCTCGGAAAGTAATCATGAATTCGGTTATCTCTTGACACACTTGTTTTTGTAGTTGAGTAAGACCAAATTGGTTACATTTTTCATCACTCTTTGAATATTACACAACCAATTTGTACCATACGATTGGTTTTATCAACAGTGCAAATTTGGAGTTATGATCACATGATTACAAAGTGTTCAGTTGGTTGAAAATATATAATGCTGCAAAAAAAAAAGCATTCATCAAGTTTGATGTCATAACCTCCTGGCAGGTGTTCGTAATTTTACAAATCTCATTCTCTAAGTGTATTAGAAGCATCTTATAATTTCAGACAACAATGTGACCTAATGTTTCAAAAAAGAGATAGCTAAATATATAGTGGCCGATCGATTTCAGAATAAGTCCAACCAAATTTAAAACTATTTTTTTTGGGATTAAAATTTATTATTTCCTCAATGACTTGTTAACTAATTTAATCCAATTAATTTAATTAAATTAACTAATTAATTTAATTAAGATGATTAATGAATTTAGTAATTAATTAATTTAATCAATGGTTTTAAGTAAATTTATGTATAAATTAAATCTTGTTTTAGAATAAATTATCAACATTTCAAATAGATTACTAAGATTCGATAGTATGTAATATAATATATGGAGCATGCAAAATAAATTGATTTAAAAAAAAATAAATAAATAACTTATTATTATTACTTTTACCACCAATAGGTTATAACCTTCTGTTTATAATTGTACAAAACTGAGGCTGTAGTGACTAAATACAAAACAATTTTGGTGGTTGAGAAGATTTTCTCATTATCGTTGAACTCACTGTAGTAGAGTTAGTGCGATCTTTTTATGGATTTTCCAAATCTCAGAGTCACAATTTTTCTCACTTGGTACCTCAGTGCCCACTGTTTGTGGTACGGTTTGTTTTTTTTTTTGTTAGTCTCATATGACTTTTATGGAGATGTTCTTATGTTGGTTGCAGAGCCGCCTGTTGTGAGTTTGTTTTTGTACTTTTTTTTACATAAAACATCTTTGTTAGTGATAATGTCATAAATTCTACTCAAGATAAAGTAAATAACTTAAAGCATGAAAATACGTAAGATAATAGCAGATTATTACCTGAATTACAAAACTCATGTTACAATAGAAATATTAATTGATTATTTTTGATAAAAAAAAATGAGAATAAACACACTCTATTTCCTGTCAGAATAAACAATTTAGTTCATTCAGTTAATTCCGAATTAATTCTCTTCTTTATATACATTGATTTAAATAATTAAGCTAAAAAAGGATGTATTTTTTCCAGAAGTAGGAATGATCCTTTAAAATTGTTATGTCTATCATATACTTACAACTAACATTATAGTATAATTCATCAGGTAAGTAAAAATATAATTTGATGATAAATGAGGTAGACACTTTTGACTTATTTACTATGGTAACACCCCTCCTTGGCCGGTATATTCTCTTAATAAAATCAATACAGTCCTGCCAGAAGGGTGAAAAACTGACGACAAGCCTGCCAATCACACAACTGTTGCTTTCCAAACCCTACTAAATACCCAAAATCAATTTATCCTTCAAAGAAACGGAGGTAATAAATTGGTTTTTCATTTTTAAGTAGAAACACATTAATTTATTCATATAAATGTCAGAATAGTTTGTAAGGGTTATACATGATCTAAAACTATTATATAGTTGATGAAATCATTTTTAACATACATAAGTATCTATGTTGACATAACGCTGTAAAATAGATTTTTCAAAGCTGAAAGTAAAAAAAATGAATTATCTATCCGAATTATCTAATTATAACAATTAAACATTTTAAAAATATTATTCAATTATTGTTTCAATAAACATCAATGACTATTTCTACAAGAAAAAAAAACAATGATCAGAAAGGACAGTTCGATGTTTGGAGTGAAAACAAATAAAGTTATATTTTATAAAATTCCAAATATGTTAAACGTAAATTCAAATCAAATGCAGAGCTATTTGTGTTAAACAAATCAGTTTATCAACTGCAAAATTCTTATATCTTTGTAGGAAGGAAGTTATTTGGGATAGGTTTATATACCAAATATTTTAAAAACAGCAATGTTTTAAATAATAATTACCAATTTTCTTGACAAAATAATTGGAGTGATATGATTAATTTTTAAATTCCGATAAATAATTAAAGTCCAAAATCCTTCTGGATGTGTGGAATCGGTTAGTTTGGAGATATGCTTTATTTTGGTGTACGTTTTAGTGTATGTTAATATTAATAATTTGAGTCTTGAAGTCATCAATTCCTGAAGATCTATTGTTGTATTATGTTACGTTTAAAAGGTTGTTTCGAGTTGTTATTGTATTTAGTAATGTTAAATGAAACCTTTTTTAACCTGATTTTATGTAATTTTAATATAAGTTTGAATGGTTGGTCAAAAGACCAAGATCATGGGGTCAAGTGTGGCTTCTGGTACTATCGTTCAGTAGAAGATACTAAAGCGCAATAATATGTTAAAGCGGGATCTAAATGAAAGTGCTTTATGGTACTTCCTGGTAAGCCAACATTTACGTACACTCTGTCAAAAGATAATGATTTGTCAATAAGTAAAGACCAAAGTAAGATAGTCTTAATAGAAGTATTCTACAATGTCAGCTTGGGTAACATTGTTGGATAGTGTCGTTAGTACTTGTATTAGATGTTATGTTGACTTTACAAATAATTACTAGGATTGTGTCTGTTTAGAAATATTTATGACACATGGGAACTTCCATCCATGAAGAAAACAGGTTCATTATAAAAAAGAAACATAAAGGTGCATATCTGCAGACAGATTACATTGTAAAAATTTTACTGAAAAAATAGTTATGTTGTAATTTTGAAGATACACGCAATAATTAAATTAACTAATAATACATCTTGTGACAACTGATATAATAAAATTTGAAGGAGGGTGAGTTTAGACTATAACAACAAGTTTTTTACGCTACAACTAAAATGCATGACCCTAAATCTTCGTATCTGTTAGAGATAAAATTTTCAATATAAACTAATCGAAATACTTTCAGTTTGATTTAAGTAGATCTCATCCATACATATTTCTGACAAACTAAAAACTATATGAAGCCTTAAAGAAATACCCATAATCAAGTATGGCTTAATTGTTTTGTGCAGAAGGAGTTCATGACAGATGGATTCGAATTTATGAATGGTACTAATATAGAGATGGATTAATGCACACACTATTGGATATATTGTAGAAACACTGTAAAAAAAATGTTGTTACTATTGGACCTACTAAAACTTACGTTGTAAACACAAAAGGATGCTCACATTTTTTTTTGAAGATCAAAAAAAATCCTAAAACTATCAATGTTACAGATATACTCTTGAAGGTTCATTAGATGGAAAATTAAATTAAGAGAGCCATGTAAAGGATCCACTGGTTAAGAGAAAAAGTAATCTTCTGGTGTAAGAGATTGTCTAACACGAAATCTTTACTTTGGCTTAACAAAAGTATTATTACTGATGTGGTAAAACCAATGATATCTTTTGTATAGAAGTGATACACAAAACCAAGCGTGTATAGAAACAACAGGATATATTACAGTATATAATTACTTGGAGTATACGAGTATACTACTTGAAAGACTAATAAATATTTCCTTCTTAGACATTTATATCAGGAATGGTTAATTTTCAATTTATTTTACAAAATTGAAAGGCCTCTTGAAGAGACGATATATCAAAAAAAAAAAAAAAAAATTAACCGAATGAAACAATAGTTAGACCTATATCTTGGTTAAGAGAATGTTCTTCATAGATTATGTTAAAAGGGATGTCGAATTGAACTCAAATGAACACCTGGATTGGAACCTTTTTGATATCAATAAAAGGGATCTGGTCTGATAGACTGAAGAGTCATCAATTAATAATGGAAAGGGTAAACAATTTTATTTTCTTGTGAACCCCTTGAAACACGAGAGGACCTTGGAATTACATAGTATTCATTTAGGAATGTCTAAAACCATACAAATATCTTTGAGTCTTAAGATTTTTTAACCACATGCTTGAGCTTTCACAGGAGTAGAACTAAAATATACGAACATGAAATGAGTTATATGGTAGCAAAAACAACTGGCTCCAATTCGGTTTAAAAAGCTCATTCGAACTGAACTTACATTTCAAAGAATAATATACCTTCCAATTGATAACATAAAAATGTATGTAAAACATTTATTGAAACTTTTTTTTACTTAACTACAAAGAATGACAGCTGTATTTGATATCGTACGAAGAATGTAGGCTCTCTGTCTATAAAGGTTTTGAATTGGAAGCTGTATA